>JAJSOF020000031.1:100074612-100219612 GCA_025594305.2 Periplaneta americana
TGAGCATCAGCAGTTCTTGCCAGATGTGTAGTTTTTCGTAACGCAGGCGGTATTCGCCGTTAAGTTCTGTTTGTGTTGTAAACTCGTGCAGGTGAATCGTCTGCCTGCGGTTTGCAGAGTCCGGCAGGCGGTCCAGGCCGATGCGAGGCTGTACGCATGCGCTGGTTTATGTAGCGAAACGTAAACCTCATTTAGGATCGTGTAAACATTCTTCTACTTGGGTGGGACTTGTGAACGCAGTGCGGCGAGCGCTTGTAAACACTGCACCGAGGGCTCTCAGATCGTAAACCGGAGCGGAACCTACCGCTGCGAGCGAGAAGGGGCTAAAGCACATGTTTTGTTACAACCTCTCAGTTTCTTTAACCCTATTGCGAATGATATTGCTAAGGGGTACTGATATACAAAGTGAACCGTAAATGTCATTAATTTCAGGGGATTATTCTTCGAGATATGAGGCTATCAAATGCAAAACTCGCCTTATCCAGGTATAGTGATTTATCAGAAAACAGGCAAAACCTCTGCAAGACAAACCGTAAAGATTTTGAAATGTATTTTATGCTCGACCATGCCGAAATGTAGTAATTATACACCTGGTAGTAGCCCTTTAATGCACCTCATTAAAGTTCACCTATTCATTATAGTTCAGTTGTTCAGCCAATGAGAAATCAGCATTGTCCATTATAAAACCGCAAGTATCGATTATTCTCGGATATGCAATCGAAAGACAATTAGCGAAACGTCACGGAGGCTGGAAAACCAATACTGTCGCAGAAGGTTATGTTCTGTTACTATAATAATAATTAGCGTTAATTGTAAATAATATTCAAATAAATTCAATTTGTCATCTCGTTTTTCAATTCTAAATCAATTTCCAGGTTATATCAATATTAATGTTCGTGTTATTCTCTAGGCTCTCACTCTGAGAGAGGAACATAGGTTAAGGGTGTTTGAGAATAAGGTGCTTAGGAAAATATTTGGGGCTAAGCGGGATGAAGTTACAGGAGAATGGAGAAAGTTACACAACACAGAACTGCACGCATTGTATTCTTTTCACCTGACATAATTAGGAACATTAAATCTAGACGTTTGAGATGGGCAGGGCATGTAGCACGTATGGGCGAATCCAGAAATGCATATAGAGTGTTAGTTGGGAGACCGGAGGGAAAAAGACCTTTAGGGAGGCCGAGACGTAGATGGGAGGATAATATTAAAATGGATTTGAGGGAGGTGGGGTATGATGATAGAGACTGGCTTAATCTTGCACAGGATAGGGACCGATGGCGGGCTTATGTGAGGGCGGCAATGAACCTTCGGGTTCCTTAAAAGCCATTTGTAAGTAAGTAAGTTATTCTCTAGGTTATATCAAGGTCAATGACATTCGTCCCTCGGAAAAAAACAATGCTTCCGCGTCTGCGCACATCTCACAATTTAGGTCAGTTCCGCTCTTCACTTAGATAACCATAACATGAATACTTATGAATAATTTCAAGTTAGAAATATGGTCGAGCATAAAAAGTCATATGAAACTTGCCTATAATGGTAATTAAGACGCTCGTATGAAAATTATGAAACTCGCTTGCGCTCGTTTCATAAACAAACATACTCGCGTCGTAATTACTACCATTATAGGCTCGTTGCATAATGTACTATTAATGCTATCATTTGCTTACAAGGCCCTAAATCTAACATGCATCATATGAAAAATCAGACACCAATATTACGACAGTGAAACACAATCTAATTTTGGATAAGGCGGGTTTTGCACTGTACTGTTGTGGATAAGACAAGTTTTGGTTGTTACAACATATGCTTTTATAAAAAAAAAAAAGCTTTAATTTTCTCATTTACTATTCACTATCTTTGCTTCATAACATAAATGAATAACTTCTTATAATTTAGTGCAAATACACATACTATTCTTTATACATAATGTCCCATTTATCTTGTGCGCCTATTATAACTTTTTTGTTTGGATAGGTATTGAAATTTTTGTTTTTGAGAGAGAGGGCCTAATATGAGTGTAGAGATTTGGTGCACGTAACTACATTATGGTACAAGATACACGTGACGTCATCAATTTTTCAAATATAACTACATACTTTAATCATGTTACATTGATTACATTAAGACGAGTTCAAAAATGTTCATTGACCACCAAGGTCCCCAGATTTTAATCTTGTAAGTTATTGTCTGGGGATGAATGATAAGCGAAGGCTACATAGAACAAGTAACAAGAGACGAATTGGTTGCTCGCAATTTGAATAGTGCTGCCGTCATAAAAGAACGCCATGATGAACGGCAAGAGATTTGTAAAGTGCATTGAAGCCGGTGGTGGGATTTTTTAAACATTTATTTTAAGCTCTTGCAAATTATTTATATCACTTAAATAATCCAAAAAATGCAATCAATAAGTAATTTGTCATTCCTTCATATCGCAAGTCTCAATGACGTTATATACATAGGTTGGATGAAAAGTTATGGCAACATTGCTGTCACGTGACGATGGTGCGTTCGAGAGTTGCCAGGACTGTTAGAGAGTTAGTGCAGCCAGCGGCGACAGTACTCTGTCAATCTACTGCAGTGTGTAGAACGTTGATTTTCATAGGGATAGTGCGAGCGCCCTAAGACCACGTTTACAAAACTAGAGCAACGTTCCTGGATCAAAATTGAAGTGACACGAGGTCGTAGTGCACAAGAATGTTTTCAGGGACTGCGTGAAACATGTGCCGATGCAGCGTTGCCATATCGCACAGTGGCACGATGGGTTAAAGCGTTCCGGGAAGGCAGGAATGCCGTTCAGGACAACCTCCGTACAGGACGACCCCGCGTGGAGGACAACACAGTTCAACTCCTTGCTTCCCTGTTGGATGCTGATCGCCGATGGACTGCGCGTGAGTTAGCAGCGGAAGTCTGAGTATGTCACAAAACTGTGCTCCACATTCTGCAAAACATTCTGGGTTACAGCAAAATTACAGGGCGTTGGATACCCTATGAAATTTCCAAGGTTCCGCTATGCAATTGCACAGGCTTTGTTGGACCGGTACCAAAGGAAAGATGACGACACTGTACATCCAAGGCAGACGGCAAACGCGGACTACTACTGCAGGTTCCTGCAGCACCACCTTCGTCCAGCCCTCAGGAGAAAACGACGACACTTGGTGGTACAGAACCCCATCATTCTTCATGATAATGCAAGGAGTCACACCGCTGCTGCTGTCAAGGACCTCTTGCGTCGCTGGCAATGGGAGATTCTGGAACATCCTCCGTACTCACCCGATATGAGTCCATGCGATTACGATCTTTTCACCAAAGTGAAAGAACCACTGCGAGGGACCCGGTACAATACCAGAGATGAACTTATCCGTGCTATAGGACGGTCAATACGGAACATCAACAAAGATGGACGCGTTGATGATGTACGACGCCTTCCAAACATTTGGTAAAAGGTAATAAATAAGGGGGGCGACTATATAGAAGGTACGTAAATGTTGTACCCCTGTGAATAAAGCCATGTCAGGAATATCGAACTGTTGCCATTACTTTTTATCCAGCCCTAGTAGTAACTTACCGGTATCTCCACGCACATTGCTGATGTCAACGGATTAGCCTATACCCTTATCCTAAAATATTTACACTTCCTCCTGGAACAGCCTCTGTGAGTGTGCGTGTGCTCTATATACATTATACATATACAGGGACATCATTTTATTTTTACTTGCATTTTTATCGTACCTGCATTTCTGAATGTACTTCACTCCCACCCCTTCACTAATGTCCTTGCTCCCGTCAGACACACAAACTTACGGCCGCTGTTGCATTCAAAGTCTTCAAGCAGTGAAGTAAACACTGCAGTGTATAGTGTGTTTCAGAAATATGGATGCGTTTTCTATAGAAGAAAGAACCTATATTAATAATATCGTACTAAAAAATTATATTCAAGAAACGATAAATTCAATTTCATAGAATATGCTTCAAAATGTTTTTAATAATATGCGTAAAGAATGATTGTAATGAACGGCAACCATTTTCAGCAACTTGTTTAAAAATTCAGATTAGCTTATTTTGAATTGAGGTGGCTAGAAGCAAAGGAATGCTAGTGACATTTGTAATAACATGAGTTAAGTGCATCCAGTGTAAGCTAAAGTATCTAAAAATTCTAATTTTAGTGGCAAAGGGATATTTTAATCTCATCACACATTAAAATTTAAATAAAAATTTCATCGATTTTACGAAAGCTTAAATATTTAAACCCCATTTTCTCAAAAATTAACTTAAGTGCACTTACAGCCCTTTACTTATGAGCCCTCAGTTTAAATGCACTCTCTATATTGTATGTTAACACCAATAATTAATATGCTAAATAAAGTAGACATTACATAACGAACATAGCCGCCTAAAAAGTTGAGTTTTTGAAAAAAAAAGTGTTACTACTCCACTGTATTTTGATAAATTGCATAAAAGTGATGATCAAATTGAAAATCATAATATCGTATTTCCCTACAACATAAATGGATACACTACTTTTCTCTCCTCCTATACCTAATAAAATGATTTGTTTACATATTGCACTAGCAACATCAAACTCCTGTAATAGAAAGGGGCAACAGTGTTTACGAGAATAGCCAGGTTAATGTTAAAAATGTTGGTAAAAATAAAGTGATGTCTCTGTACATAGTGTTCTGCCAAATGGCACGTCTTTCACTGCTAATAAGGGTGTTTGCCGCCAAAATATTTAAACACTTCAATGATCACCATCATTCATTGTTACGTCATGTGTCTCAAGACGTTTGCCACGCTTTCCTCTGTTTTATTGCAGTTTATCTATTCGCCTTTTTTTGTTTAGCAATGATACCAGCGCTATTGTCCAGATCCTGAGTCCGTGTATGTATGTATGTGTGTCTTCACTAAGGGTGATTACTTGATTATTCGTCATACACCCATATAAAGCCACAGCTAGCTACGGACTGGAAGGTCCGAGGTTCGATTCTGGGTGGTGACCGGATTTTCTGGTTACCAAACTTCCAGAACGGCTCCGAGGTTCACTCAGCCTTCTATAAAATTGAGTACCGGATCCTTCCCGGAGTTAAAGGCGGTCGGAGCGTGCTGCCTTCCACACCACCTCATCACAGTCTACTATGTACAGTCACGAAGCTTGAGTTTTGAGGTTGCTAGAAACAATAGACTGTGACGGTACTATTTTGCATTGCCTGTAATGGGGCGATATTAGCGATCCTAGTGGTGAGCAACTATCTATGGATGCATATTTACTACGTATTGAGCTTCGCGACTGTATTACACTAGACTGTGACCTCATTCTAGTGCCAAGGTAAAAAAAAGTACGGACTCTACCTGCATGTGGAGTAAGGTTAGCGCGTCTGACCGCGAAACCAGGTGGCCCGGGTTCGATTCTCTGTCGGGGTAAGTTACCTGGTTGAGGTTTCTTCCGGGGTTTTCCCTCAACCCAATATGAGCAACTGCTAGGTAACTTTCGGTGCTGGACCCCGGACTCATTTCACCGGCATTATCACCTTCATCTCATTCAGACGCTAAATAACCGAAGATGTTGATAAAGCGTCGTAAAATAAGCTACTAAAATAAAAAAATTACCTCCATCCCCCCCTCCCCCAAAGTGCATCCATGGCATGTATCGGGGCTACCTTATCCATATAAAGCCAGTTGTGTAAACCAATTGATCGACAGGGTCGTTGCTCATAGGAGGCTGCTCTACGCTATGAAATGATTTGGTTGGGCTGTCACAAGGGAACCGGAGCTCCCGAAGAAAACTCTTGGAGTTCTGACACTTCATCTTTGCGTTCTGATGACTTCAGAATGGTGGGACGATGTCTCACTACAGCTCCTAACAGTCATAACAAAGATATCAGTTCACGCACTCTTAGCGTTGGTTTCGGAAGAGGAGCTAAATTATTTGTAAGAGGAAAGTGGGCTTTATAAATTCTTAAAGAGTTTCTTGCATCACTCTTATTTTATTTTAATAACTGATGTTTCTAGAAATGCGATAGTCGCTGGAGTGCTATGCATGCGCAGTTTTTCATACTCCTGCGCACGCACAATAATGGTTTCGGAACGCACAGATAAAGTGTCGGAACTTTACCTGTACCACTGGCGTGCCCAACACAAATTATAAATCGGAACTCGATCTCGGGTTCATAGGATTACGAGTCCAGCGCTTTAGCCACTGGACCACCCTGTATATTAGCAACAGTCGAGACGTTGCGTATGTGAGATAAATTTTGATTGGCTGGAGCCAGAAACCATACTGTGACAGCAACGTGAGATTCGAACTCACGACCAGCGTCCCGCAAGAGAGCAGATCGCGCGTGAGACGACACGGGCTCCACGGAGCACTGAGGGACGGCGCGCGGCGGAGAGAAGAGAGGGGAAAGGGCCTACGCGGCGAGGGAGTTTGCGCGCGCATCTGGTGCGTGCGGAGTGAAGAGGAGCCCGGATTGTTCGAGTACTTTCTCTGGAGTGCTATCTCTGGACACGCGTCGAACTTTCCAGGCTACGTCGCTGTGGTTATAAAAGAAGAAACGCGAGTGAACTCGGACAGAGTGTGATTCATGATTAGTTCAGTGAGTAAGCCAGTGAACAGAGCAAGCCAGCCAGTCTTGTGTACCGGAGTTCGACTTGAATGTGCGTCCGCAACTGTGCCAGCATCCGAAGGCCTGAGTTCGAGTGCAGTGGACCGCAGTTGGAGGGACCTGAGTTCGAGTACAGTGGACTGTCTCTGAAGGTCTGTGGTTCGAGATACTGTGAACTCGAGTGACTGAGCTACAAGAACTGTGAACTGAGAACTGACAGTTCTGATTTGTAAATAGTGCTTTGTAAATATTAGTTAAAATTAACAGTTCATTGTTGTTCGTAATAGTCCAAGTAAATTGTCATTGTCGTCAGTGGAGTGCACTAACGAATACTGTACTATGTTACTGTGTAGAAAGTGAAGAGTTATTGTTGGAAGAATAAAGTTACATTGTTGTTTAGTTTAAAAAAAAACGTTACAATACGATGCGTTGCTGTCAATCTCAGTGATATAATGAAATTTTTATCTTACTGAACAGGTCTTGACTAGGGTCATGTATTTATTTTATTATCTTTCTGCCATTGCAGATTGCCTTATAGACAAGGAATACTGGAAAATAAAAAAATATATATATTGACAAAATCATAATAGTAATATACGTTACAAGAGCGGTATGTTGACATTTTCATGGTCGAGGAAAAGATTGAAAAAGCGAAACGTAGTTGAGCTTTTTTAATTTCCGAGAACATGAAAACAAACATACCGCTCGTGTATCGTACATTATTTTGTGCGAAGATCGTTTATTACATACCTGAAAGACGAATTTCTAATTAGTTGCAATGAAATCTCCATGTTGGTTTCTGTTTAATGGCGGCAACTTCGGAAAACCAAAATATCTTTCTTCAACATTGTTGCTATAAAATGTTTTCTGTGTTTACTATACTCCAGCAGGCCGTGATATATCCCTGTCTTTTTTTCCCCCAGTCTGTAAATGCGAACTTAAAACAAACGGTAAGGTCATGTAATGATTTATTTTTCATTTTAATATTTTAACAATATTATTTATATAACATATTGCAGTAATAACATCGGCATCTGGAATCTTGTTGATTTTTTCACGGCTTCCTTAATGTTACTTGTATCAGGGATGCAATAAGTTTCGTGGAGTAGTAGACTTTACTTAATTTTTGCAAATATTTAAAAACAATAATTAACATTGCAATTTAGGTGAAATTGCAGTGGTAAGTTTCCAATTTATAATTATTACTATGTTAAACGTCTCTAAAAATAATATGTTAAAAGCCTAAAGCAGTAAAATTAATGTCGCGCTTAAGCGGTAAGAAGAGGGAAATTGTTGTGTGTTACGTTGGGAATACTGAATGTGGTATTTCACACTTACCGCGTATTGGTTCTGTGCGGAAAACAAGCAAATACGCACGATCTCGCACAAATATTATAACTGAGAACAGTAATAATTATATTATTTTATTAGTTACCATTGTGTGCTATGATTACTATAGGAACGAAGGTCTTTGCTTAAAAAATACAGCAGGCCATGATTTCTGGCTTCACATAATAGGCCTACTCGACTCTTACGGATAGAGAGGCGAGACCTGGCGTATGAGCTACGAGAGAGAGGGGGGGAAAGAATGAGAGACCATTCAGACACGGAAATTCAATTCAGACTTAAACCTTATCCCCTCCCCCCCCCATACCGACTGGTGATATAGCCACGGCGTGTGGTAAGGTCACAGAACAGGTCTTGCCTCCTCTACTATATTATGAAGGGTATCTAGATCTTGATTTCTTGAATATCTAATAGGCAGTGATATAACTTCCGGTTACTGTTACTGCATTTCCGAATTTGCTGTTTGTTCCAATGACATCAGATTGATGGGACGGTTTGTGAAATATGTTGTAACGCTGTTAATAATTGGTAATCGGCATATTGACTATTGTAATTAAGATCTTTTCGTATAAATGTCGGACTTTTGATGGCTGAGAATAAATTAAGTACTTATATACTGTATTATCCTGTGGCATTGTGACTATAGTGGGTAGTGATTAGGCCCAGTGTGTGTGGTGTACTCGAAACGAAATATTGAGAGGCGCAGTACAACAGCCAAGAGAGAGAAAAATATAATGCACATCGTAGTTGGTAAGTGAATTTAGTTATGTTTTGAAACCTTTAATCTTTGTGATTTAACGTGTAGTTTTCATGGGATGCCGGAAGTTTTTGTAACCAAGGTTTCATATCATTGTACTTTGTTTTATCTGTTTACGTACACCATTTTTGATAAAAAAAATACGTAGTTAAATAATATTAAATTTCCATCATTTAAATGCATAGATTGTTGCGTGCGGACTATGGTTTTACATGTTTTAGACATTTTAAAATTTTAAAAATTAGGTTTCAAGGGACAGTGAAGTGCATTCCATAACCTCTCCTATCCAAAACCCAACCTCAACCTGCTCGTGGTGCAACCTGCTTTTACAGATGAGGCTCTGGGGACCGAGTATTGGCGGTATAACCACAACATCAGAAATAGAGGAAATGCTATTTCATCTCTTACGCTGGCCTGCCACGGCGTAGAAATGTTCCACAAGTGGTGCTTGTGAGAAAGGTCGGTGGGCTCTAAAACTCCTCCCGGCCAGGTCCGATGGACCCATTAACCAACGACAGGTGTGGCCCTCCAGTCATACTGGGGGTTTACGTGAGTGGGTGATGTAACCACCATTACAAACAAAAAATTGGTGCCCACTTAAAAAACGGTTACACTTCTGCTGATTAACTGAAGATCATCTCATAACCTGTGAAGTTCTACCTGATGGATCCACCACGGAAAAATATTGGAGAGCAAGAACGCTAATGGCTTCGTTGCCAAAGCCCGGCATTAGATAACAACAACAACATTTTACGCAGTTTTGGACGGTAGCTTAATGTTTGTTGGTAGGCTATGTTTACTGCTTGGTGGCGATCGGAGTAGTGAGGTTAGGTTAGGTTAGGTTAGGTTAGCTTAGCTTAGGGTTAAGGTTAGTTTAGCTTGTGATAGTTTATTAGGTTACAGTCGAAATTGTGTTTCCGAAATGTTTTGTGGTACCTTTCAAAAATCGAGAATAAAATTGTCGTTTGTGGGGGGAAGGGGCAAGTTCGAAAATCGTGGAGTGGTCGTCCTCCAGAATTACCAGTCATTGAGAACAACCTCACAATTGACCACTGCGAAAGTTTCATACTTAATAGGTAACAGTTCCGGGCTTAGATTCATTATAGGTACCGCCAGCCTATGTAATAATATCGATTCATATTCTTATCTGGAAGTAGTATGTTATCGATTGTTATTCTAATATAGCCAACTTACTAAAATTAATTTTTTTCTTTTATTTCAATAATGCGTAATGCCACTGCCTTCCCGAAACTTATTTATTATTCATTACAGTTTTTACGTAAATATTTTCCCTTGGACGTTTGGAATTAAATTTTAATAATTGTTTTTTTTTATTATTCTAGTGATAAGTAGGCCTATTGCCTTAGTCCATTCTAACTTTAGTTATCTTTAATTATGTAAATTAAGAAACTTTGCATTATAAATAATACCTCATTACTAAACATTTTAAATAAAAATCAATTCTCTCTAGACCAAAATAAATAACTTGTTTATTTTGTTTTATTATGTCTATCTATTAACTGTTGAAAATAAATAATAATGCGTTTTTTATATTTATTTTATGCTGAACATGGTTCCGATGTTAAAGGTTTTCGGCAACATACATTTAAATGGTTGGAGGAAATCAAAGGCCTTCAATTAATACTTTTTATTTTCTAGCTCTTTTTTCACATAGTTAGCGAGAGGTCTGCAATTCCAAAAATGGTTTGTAATCATACAAGTGTAACGGGTTTGGGGCGAAACCCCCCAATTAATACTTCTATTTTTCTACGCTTTTTTTTTTACATAATTAGCTAGAAGCTTACAATAACCAAAAATAGTTTCCTAATAAAACAAATAGAGTTAATACTTTTATTTATCTATGTATTTTTTTACATAGAGGCTTACAATTCCAAAAATACTTTTTCTTATTAATATACTGAAGGTACTTGATTTTAAGTCCCGCGCCGTGGTGTCGTGATCTAAGGCATCCTGCCTAGGACTCGCGTTACGGAATGCGCGCTGGTTCGATTCCTCTGTGGGAAGAAATTTTCTCTTGAAATTTCGGCCAGTGTATGAGACCGGTGCCCACCCAGCATCGTGATGCACTTGGGGAGCTACGATAGATAGTAGCGAAATCCGGTTGCGAATACCAGCTAACCACATGATACTTCCATTCTGGTTGGATGATCGTCCACCTCTGCTTCGGCATGTGGGCGTGAGGCCAGCAGCCGGCTGGTCGGTCTATGCCAGCGTTTCTCAAACGTTTTTGAAGTAGGGACCACTTTTTTAAGTCAGAACGGTTTCGCGGACCACCTTCGAAAGCAAATTTATCATTTTTGTAGCATATTTTAATACCAGTGTACTTGTATTTTAAAATAGAGTGAATTAATTAAAATTAATTTAATTCAATTGATTTATATTGGTATTAACTAATTAAATTAATGTTAATAGAAGAAAATTCATTTTCGTTTTTTTAATAATTCAAAGTATTAGAGTTGAGATAATCTTTAACTAATTAACTAAAAAAAAAATAAATAAATGTTGGTACTCACATTAATGAGATGGAGGAGCCTGCCGATTCTTACACAGTTGTTCTATATTTGGATGTATGCTGGCAAGCTTAAGTGGGAGATCGTCACATACATCGAGTCGATTTCGGTACTTTGTTTTTATTAGTGTTAGTGATGAAAACCCTTTCTCACACACAGATACGTAGAAGCAAACTGAATTACAATCTCTAAAGCGCCATTGTACAGTTCACTATATTCTTTTTTCACTTGTGATGAGGTCCAGAAATTAACCGTACCTTCCGCTTCGAATTTCATTTTAAGTCCGGTGTCATTCGAGAGTTCAATTAACTGTTCTCTTTCACTCAATGAAAGTTTGTTATTTTCAATGTCGTAATGAAAGTGATCACGAACCCATAAAAATTCGTCGGTCATATTTACTTGAAAAATAAGTTTCAAATTGTGACCTCAGAGTTATATTATTTGTGTACGACGTACAGTACCTGACCATTTCAATGTGCAGACTGGGTGTCGGCAAAACTATTACGAAAGTCCTAATTTTTTCTTCTGTTTTTTTTTAAGGACCACAAGTGGTCCGCGGACCATAGTTTGAGAAACGCTGGTCTAGGCCCTTCACGGGCTGTAGCGCCACGGATTATTATTATTATTATTTATTTATTTATTTATTTCCTTGTGTTCTTATAGATTTTTACCAAATTCCGATTATAACTATGAGATTAAATGCAAATATTTCAATTGCGGTAGTTTGTTCACCAGACGTCAGGATCTTGATTATTTTTTTGTAAAGTCATTAAGGGTGATATTGATTGTGAATCTTTCATAAGCAATATCAGTCTTCGTATTCCAGCTAATGGTTTAAGATTTCATAAATTGTTTTATAATAAGAATCCTAAATCTCTCTCTCCGGTCTGCAGATGCATTAAATATGCTAATTTGCATGGATTCAACTTGGATCCATTTAATGTGTAGTATATCTTTGAGTTTTTAACTCACTGATCTAATTTTAATAATTATTTGTCCATTTTTTTTCTTGCATTTGGTTAATTGATTAATGTAGACTATTCCATTATTTCAATTATCTTATTGTACTAATTTTATAATTTTTATTTGATCTATGATTGATGTAGACTATTATATTGTTTGTATTTCATCTCATTGCCATTTTCTATCATTCATTCTCATCATCATTTGTTGTTTTGTTCTGTTTTGTATCGTGCTAAACTTTAATTGGCCTTGTGCTGTTGTTTTGCACGTTAATATTCTAAATAAATAAATAAAATTATTATTATTATTATTACTTGATTTTAAATAGTGTTGCTATCCATTTGTTACTCTGTAATTTGCCATTTACAACTACATTTTACATCTTTTGGTTATGATATCTATATTTATCATTTTCTTAATTTTGTATTTTTCATTCATGTGTATATCTGTGTCTTTTATTTACGTAGTATGTATTTGTCAGTTTTTTCTCAGTTTTCATTTGTATTTACATTTGTATCTGTTTTATCTTTTTTTTTTTCATGTTAGCTCCAATTTTATGTTGTAAGCAAATATTTTTACTGTCTATTGTAATTGGGTCTTTGCCCTGTTATAGACATAAATACAGTATTCTAGTACGTACGACGTACCCTACAACATGATCTGTCTGTGGGCCGTTTTAGTGTTAACTTGTAACCCTGCTTCTAGTGCACGCTAAAGGTACGTTTTCCTCTGTGCGTCTATTGCGATGATCGTTCAACGATGATCGTTGAGCACTGTTTCTTTGTATTTTCTATGGAGCTCTTTTCCTACGAGCGACTGCCGCGACTCTAGAAAATACAAAGAAATAGTGCTCAACGATCATCGTTGAACGATCATCGCAATAGACGCACAGAGGAAAACGTACCTTAAGTAACCGTACAAAGATTACAGCGCGTTTGTAAAGAAATTCTAAAACAAGAGTAAGTGATAATATGAAGCATTTTAAATGCGATAAGTTTATTGGGGTATCATGTTAGTCGTAGCTATATATTTATACCTACTGTAGAGCATTTTAATGGTGGTCTGCAACTTCGTGGTCACTCGCCGTCCCGTTGCGTCATTTAACCGGCCATCGCGTCGTCGCAGGCTGCCGTTAGCGGAAGACCTGGTACAGTTACTCCGTAGTATAATTTGAATTTCACACTCGCAAGATGACCCAGTTGCTCAGACAGAGAGATCACGATGGTCGGTTATGTTCACTTACAGTTGCTAAAATCAACTGAACTGAACGTATTTAAATATTGACGCGTGTTTCATAATACTGGTGTCACGAAATTTCCTTCTCCACAACGAAGCTGGAATTTTCTATAGCGGTATTTAACTGGTAGAAATATTTCTTTGTTGTGGCGAGAATTTTAAGGGAAGTTACGGGTCAAATATTGGAAATTTTCAATCACAAGTCGCATTTTTTTGTCCCCCCCCCCACTCAGAAAATGAATCGGCAATCTCTTATACAGTATGTTGAGCAAGTTTCAATGCTCTGTGACGCATGGAATCATAAAAACTTCGTCATATTTAAATGGTTGTACTCTTTAATTTGAATTTCATGCAACTTTACAAGTTGCTTTTTCACAATTTTTTTCTTCCACGTTTCGTCATGTTCAGAGTGTAAAGATTCTTACACTTTTGATGACAAGGAACATTAAATTTTTACTGCGTGTTTATATGCTGTGGTTAACAAATCATAGCAGTATTTTTTCTATAAACTAAATACTTTCGAAATTAAAGATAGTGGACACCAAAAATTTAAAATTTGTACTTACATAGGCCTTTTTCTAACCATATCAGATGTAAAAAAAAAAGAGTTGTTCATTAAACTTAAATTTTGTAAGAGGAGATAAATTTTGAAAATATATATTTTTTTAAATTTGAATAACAAAAAAAAGTCTGATCGTAATGAAACTTAATGCAAGAATATTTGTAGGAAGGGAATAAAGTGTACAAAATACGAAGTCTCTAACTTAAGAGTTGTAGAAAATATAAATTTCAACCATCACCCCCCTTAAACTCGCTTCTTATCTTGCTCATTTGGCATAAATTGTCATTCTCTGTTGATCCTTCAGTAGTTTCTGTCATTGGCGACTGTAGCATTTTAAATTTGTATATTATTTAAACCACAAACTTGATAGTCTAGAACAGGCATGTCAATTGATGCCCACAGGAGCAAGCGCGCGCTTTAGAGCCCAGGAGAGTCTGAGCGCTTTACAGCGGAAAGGAAAGAGACAGACGAAAGAGGTGGTATATGCCGCTTGGTCGAGCTATATACAGGGATGGCCAGCACTGATTCAATAGATAAAGGGAAGAGAACTTATTAAAACTGTATCCATGTTAATTTTTAGATTTTCCTGAGAAGTATAAGTGCATTATAAGAATGTAAGTTTTAATTTTAATGCTCATTTTTCACAAGTTTGATTTTTTTATTCAAAAGAAATATTTTCTCAACTTTTTTTTAGAAAAGTGAAATTTTCAGGTATAGGCCTATTTATTTAGTAGCCTTACAGAATGTTTTCGTAAATCTAATACATATTACTGAAGATAGTGTATTGAAAATTTTGAAAATATTCGCATGGAAATTGTTTGTAAGGAAATGAATTAACAAAGCAACTACTGTTACATCATAAGCAAAAGATACGTGCCCATGTGTTGTAAAAATGTCAGCTCTATAGCTTCAGCACATTTCGAGAAAATAATTTAATATTCTGATGATAGGAAGTTGCTCACAAATATCACCTTAAAAGCATAATGCGATAAGAGTTTTGTTATGTAATATTAGTTACACTTAAAACAGATACAGTACCTAGGTAACTTTGCTTTGTACTGTAATATTGTTTTGATTAGTTTATTGATTACTTTTGTAAGGCTAAAGATACCATCAATATAAATTCCAACTTATCATGTCATACTCAATCTCTTTCTTTGGAATATCACTTTCTTTATGAATGATGTGTTTCATCCACTTAATACAGTATAATATTATACAACTATGGAATTTAAGTGAATATTCCTTCTTAACTCTCTATTATGTTATTAACAGTTAAAACATAAGTGCAATATTAAGAAATCAGTGTTAATATTTTGTTTTAAAGACAATATAGATAATATCAAACAGAAAGAAGCCATATAAAAATAACGACATAAAATTTCACGTTCCGTTTGAAGTTTGTGCACCACTTTTTCTTAATCCAACAGGTTGCTTATTCATATACACAACCCTTCCTCTTTCCATGCTTAGCGCTCGCTGCCCGAGCACGACGTCAAGGTCAGAAAAATGCGCTTGCTTTGACATCACTGACTAGAGGAATAAGACATGTTTCTACATATAACCGTGGGTTGCTAAGAGTAGTGAAGTGCATTCCATAACCTCTCCTACTCAAATCCCATCCTCACCTTCCCGTGGTGCAACCTGTTTTTAACAAACGAGGCTCTGGGGACAGAGTCACAGCGGTATAGATTAGAGATGAACAACGATCGAGAAAGCGAGACTAACAGCGCCTGCAAAGCCGAGAACCCGCACGACAATGTTGCATACGTCGCGTCGTTGACGTAAAGACTGCTTGTGAGTGTTTCGAATGTCAAGATTGATCACTCCCGAAGTCCCGAACGTCAAGCAGCCTTGAATCACCACAGTTGTTTATACCCGACTGAACTTTTATCTACTTAGGCAACTGTTATATATGTATAAACAATCAAGTAGCCTATTTGAAACATCATCTCTACCTTTCAGTATACAATAATCCGTTCCCCAATCTTTATTTAATTACTAGGCCCTTATTAAAAGGCTAGGAATTTTCTTTTCATATGTTTGAGATCAAGTGTGCAATCTCTAGTAAAAAGATATTAACGTTATGTTTTATGTTTCTTAGAAATGTAAATTCATTTGAGAATTGTTTTTTTTTTTATTTATATAACCATAGGTAATATCATATAATATAACCAGAACATTTTGATAACCAAGATACTGTTCTGTTTTGTCTTTTTGTCTCATTTAAATATTTATAATGTTATTTATTTCAATGATGTATGTTATTCAAAGTTACGAAATCTTTCCAGGTCGATCAAATGCTATTTCGAGAATGACGAGACGAGACTCGAAAGACAAATGTAACGAACACAGCGAGCGAGAGCGGCAGTTAATTTTGTTCACCTCTAGTACAGACCGATTATTTAGTAAATAATTGATTAAATGGTGATCTTACTCGTGTTAATTGTGTAAGCATGTACGGCTTACAGCTGTTTCGGTGCTTTTCATACCATCCTCACAGCCTACTAGATCTCGGCGTCATCTCCAACTTCGCTGCCTGTTGTTCGAGATGACGCCGAGATCTAGTAGGCTCTGAGGATGGTGTGAAAAGCACCGAAACAGCTGTAAGCCGCACATGCTTACATAATTAACACGAGTAAGGTCGCCATTTAATCAATTATTTATATTCAAGTGTTAAAAGTAGTGCACGAAAGATTCAGCATGGATTATTTAGTCCTGACAGCTCATCGACGCGAAAGAGGGGAAGTAATAGGAGTAGCGGGGAGAGTTCCGAAGTAGAGATAAGGGCGAGTGGTCGGTAAAGGAATGCAGTACAGCTTAACTGTACTGGAAACACAACGCTATACCGCATGCGTGACATCCCTTGGCGTAACTTAATGGACTCGCCCGACCCAGGCACACACGGTTGGAGACTGTCAGGACTAAATAATCGTACTGTATAGATGTTTCACTTTGTGGTGGCAGCTCTCGTATGTCCTTATTGCTGTGAAGTGTTTGTTGTTTCTCAGAATCTATTGAGATAAGAGGTCAGGTGGTCTATGCATTGCATATACTCGTGTGGGGAAAAAAAGTTTACTTCCACTTGTCTTACCATACTAAAATACTGAGAAAGTATTCATCATGTAGGCCTATGTAAACAGAATTTTTATACCACTCTGATTGTAGCAGGCTATTTTTGCTTACATAAGCTGCATGTATCACTCAATCCGACGAACTGCCACCACAAAGTGATAGATCTATGTAACTGTTCCATCAGAAATGTAGGAAATGCAATTTCAGCATGCCGACCTGCCATGGCATGCATAAGCGTCCCCTAACTGGTGAAGAGGGAATGTAGTCGGTAGAGTTGTCTGACAATCCTCCTGGCTAGGTCATATGGACCGCTAACCAACAGGTTTTGGATTGAGTATAAGTGATATGGCCGCCATAACATACGAGGCTGTTTTTCATAAGTCTCTAAACAAATTGAAATTTGTCTATTTGTTTATCTATTTCTCCTCATTCTATGATATAAATTCAGGTGTACCTCAAGGTTCAGTCTTAGGCCCTATATATATATATATATATATATATATATATATATATATATATATATATATATATATACAATTTATACAGCTGATTTTCCAATTTCTAATAAAGTATTGGTGGCTACTTTCGCTGATGACACTGCTATTCTTGCTTCACATGAAGATCCATCAACAGCATCTGAAAACCTGCAGAATGAATTGAAAGAAACAGAAGACTGGCTAACTAAATGGAGAATACAAGCGAGTGAAAACAAATCAGTTCATGTTACTTTCGGAACCAGAATTGAAAACTGTCCTCCTGTAACAAAACTAAACGTAAAGAATTAAATTTTAAAACATCAAAAATCTATTGGTTATTGGGACCTAAATCAAAACTGTCATTAGAAAATAAACTTCTTGTTTATAAAGTCATACTAAAACCAATCTGGACATACGGCATCCAACTGTGGGGAACTGCTAGCAACTCAAACATTGAAATACTGCAGAGGTATCAGTCCAAAACTTTACGTTCCATTGTCACTGCACCATGGTATGTCCGTAATGATGTCATTCATCGTGACCTCAACATTTCAACTGTGAAAGAAGAAATCTGTAAATTCAGTAAAAAATACCTGCACCGATTAAATCAACATCCCAGTCATCATGCATTAAATTTGCTGGATACTAGTCAAACAATAAGAAGACTTAAAAGGACCAATGCTCTTGACCTTGCATTCATTTTTAATACAGCTATTTGAAACATTGTTATTTTTCTTTTGGAGTGTTGTCATGGGACAACATCTCCACTCATGTCATATTCCTTTATAATATTTACTTATTGTCTCTTGTAGACAGATTGTAAATGTGGCATGTATTAAATAAAAGAAAATTGTTTATCTCTTCTTGACAACCAACACCTTAGCAACACATCATTCATTCATGTATTATTTGTTCACAACCAACAAAATAAAGGCCTACAATTTAAAATTAAAATGTTAAAACTCTCGTTTAGATATCATTAAGACCTAAAATATATGATACTCGAGAGTAAATCGATTTTGTTCTCCCATAAAAATTATCACCCACTGCTACATCTCGGGCTCTAGACTTTTCACTAATGAATAAAACCCTACTTTACTCTCTTGTACCATAAATTACAATTAGTACTAGTGTTAAAAGTAAACAACTTTCAGCTGTTTAAGGAGTTGACAAATGATGCAAGGTTGTATTCAAATGTTCAATTTTCTGTTTATACATATTTTATTCACAACTTTTTAACAAATATTAATATGAATATTGCAGTTGGTTCAATTAGAGAGGAGACTGTTGTACCTTGAATCACTTTTCACATTTTATTTCTTTTAATTTTGGGAAATGAATTGTTTTAAATGAAAAAAAAGCTTGAAATAATTATTGAAGATTCCTTTACAACTTCCTACAGGTATTTTCCTGTTTTACAGATCTATTAAGGATGAAAAAAATAAAATGAAGAGATATGTAAAGTGTTCCATAGTACAACAGGTTCATGTACCTTGGATCATACCCTCTTGTACCTTGAAACATTGGAACACAGGGAATACAGGTGGAAATATATCTGTAGAAACTCCCAATAATTTAAAAATGTATTTGCCATCATTTGCAGGCGTCTCTGAATGAGATTTTATTTCCTGTAGGAGCCATAACTGCTTCAACAGCTTTCATCAAGACATCCGGATCAATTGGGGGCCTCTTAACTCCAGACTTACATAAAATAAAACAAAAACAAAAACGATAACATCATGTATAATACTTTGGAACATGTTTTGTGTTTCAAGGTACAAGAGGATGCACGTTTAAACAAATATGGCTGCCTAAACTAGAGATGAGAATAAATCATGGAAATTAACAAATGTATTTACTCACCAGTTGATATGGAACACACCGTGCTTGATTGATAGTCACAAATACAATTTGGTTTCGTGTTAGAAAACATATAAGTAACAATGAATGAAATATTTACTTTTGGTACCAACAAATTGTTTCGTCCACAGAACTCACACTTTGTAATAAATTTAACCGAAAATGACCAGCGGCTTTCTCTACAATTTATTTCAGTTTGAGTCGGCTAGGTAACAGCAAAAATCACAAACAAAAAAATGCTTCGAGTTACAGTACAACAATCTCCCCTACTCCGGAACTTTGGACTCTTCTTTAAAATGTTTCATTTGTGTGTTCGAGGATATTACAGGTCCATTTCTTTGATTTTTGGTTCAATGAATTGTTCACTTTCTACTGTCAGACCAATTCACGTTAAGTTACACATTGTACTTTACCATAATCCTTTCACCGGTACGCGTTTCTACTAATAATGTATAGTTTTATTGCCCGCATATGAAATATAATTTTCATACGTGAAGATAAACCCTACCTTCCACCAAAATACCCTGCCCTTATTAATGTACAGTTCACAGCTTTAAAATGCATTCACATACTCATCTTGTAACACAGACAGCTCTTAAATTGATATATTTTGAAAATTACTTCTTTTTTTTCTTCACGCAACATGTCTCCTGTTTTAATTCCGTTCCAAAGCAAGCACCACTTGAAAACCCAAAACCACGGACGATTCTTAGGTCCAGAAGGGATAACCATGAAGCCGCTGAGAATGGCAACAGACATTTATTTATTTAATTTGTTTTTAATTTTTGCATAGAATACGTAACAGTAAGAACTTAATTGGAATTTCAATCTGTCTCTTTCTTTTTCTGTTTGTGTACCTTCTTTTCATCTCTGTATTGAGACTAGGACCATTTTTGCTCCGTACTAACAAGATATATGTATCTCATGGAGAGCTGTGAAGTGTGCAGAAACATAAGTTCAAAACATTAGTTGCAATGCCCGTCAGTTACAAAGGCGTCCCCATTCAGAACACTTTTGCAATCGCAAGAGACTAGTGAAGTGCTTTGTATGGAGTGTGGCATTGTAGGGAGAGAAACATGGACATTACAACTATGTGAAGAGAAGCGAATAGAAGCATTTGAAATGTGGATATCGAGAAGAATGGAGCGTGTGAAATGGACAGACAGAATAAGAAATGAAGCTGTATTGGAAAGAGTAGGTGAAGAAAGAATGATGCTGAAACTGATCAGGAAGAGGAAAAGGAATTGGTTGGGTCACTGGTTGAGAAGAAACTGCCTATGAAGGATGCACTGGAAGGAATGGTGAACGGGAGAAGAGTTCGGGGTAGAAGAAAATATCAGTTGATAGACAACATTAAGATATATGGATCATATGAGAAGACAAAGAGGAATGCAGAAAATAGCAAAGAGTGGAGAAAGCTGGGTTTGCAGTGAAATACCTGCCCTTGGGCAGAACATTGAATGAAATGAATGAAACATTGAGTAAGATAAGCGTACTAGGAACAGCATGTGAGAATCTAAAACCAGTACAGATCTCCGTGTAAAAATATAGATCTCTATGTACAAAACTTAAGCGTAAATGCTGGTTCACAATAAACCGGGAACGAGAACAAGAACGAAAACGAGAACCAGACGACATGAATATGAAAATGTATGATTCACAATAAACCGAGAACATAGACGACTATGCATATCGATATGTATGTCAATAACGATATGAACGATATGTAAAGTCGATATTACGCATTCTGATGTTATTTGTGTATAATTGACCAATGGCGTTCTCTCATGAGTACAAGGCAGCCAACATAAACACAGGTTAACGAACTTCGAAATTTCAACTGAAACATTTCATTAGGTACGGTACTATAAATATGCCCATGTATCTTTACTATCTCATCATATTTTAAGTCTACCATAACGTAAAATAATTAGAGAAGAAACATTTGTAATAGAACAAAAATGAACACAATAGTAGTCATTGAATTGAAGCATGAATATGTAGTGTGTAATACAACCAATACAGTAATAAAATATGATTCACTTACGATCGATGTTCAAAGATGCAGCTATTGAAAGCCACGTATTCTTCTTAATTTATACGAGACGCGCCGCTTATCGTAAACATGAGGATTTTCCTCAACACTCAATATTAGAATCTCATGAAATAAAACTTGCTCCATGATGCACAGCACAGAACAAAATAATGCATAGGTTACGTCACGGTCTTCTTGCTACAAAATGTACGAAGACAAAATAGCTTTTAGATGGCAATAGAATGGATCTAGTGGGCTGTGATCGGAAACATGAACGCCAAAGTTGAAACTTAGCCAACTCTTCCTTCCCGATCCCGGGCTCCGGCAAGCTTTTCGTTAATTGTGAATACTCACATTTAAATGTACACATTTTAACAATTTTACCGTTTTCGTTTTCGTTCCGATTCTCGTTTCCGGTTTGTTGTGAACCAGCCTTAAGGCTCCATATAGACAGAATTTTCTCTTCCTCATACGATTCATTAATAAATTTCAGTGGTGTAGCGTCAATGTAAGCTAAAAAGCTTAGCTTCCCCAGTTAATAATAATTTCATAATAAACCTGCAGTTTATGGACAAAATTATTTATTAATTTTAATAGAATTTATATTTACGCGTTAAATATTGCGATGCGGCAGCTCAGGATGATTTGTGATGCAGCAGTAAATATGAAGCCTGCACACACCAGCTTCCAAGCAGACCGGTTTCTTCTGTGTAATCCACCCCGCAGATTTTCCATCCCTTTCTAACTAAACTACCCTAGTCGCAAGGCTCGCAAGAAGCTAGCTTTAACATTTAAAATAAGTAGTTTCCGAGTTATCCCTTTTCGTCAGTTGTGTTCAGTTGAAGTGTTAGTGTGCATTGTGGCTGATATAATAAATAATGAGCGAAATAACAGTTCCTGACCTAATTTACTTGAATTTTTTAGGACAGTTGTATTATCAAGACTGACTTACGAACAAAAGTGTGATTTAAAAAACAAATGACCGACTCCCTTGCTGTCAATGAAGGACACAACCAAAAGACAGACGCATACTTACGTAATGATACTAATATTGTGATTTCTCTAAGTATGACAGGGAGTGAGCTAATGTTATACGTATACGTGTCTATTTGTTAGAGATATGTGTAAACCGTGAAATCATATTTTACTACGTATCATTTGAGGTCATGCCTTATTGGTGTTACTTACGATGTTCCAACCAATCTTCGACTGCTGACTTGACATTGACTACTATTTATTTTAAGACTATATTTTTGTAATACGTTTTCTCATATTGCATGAAAGACAACTTGAGTTAGCTTCCCCTGCTCATAATTTCATGCTACGCCACTGATAAATTGTAGGTTTCCATACACCACCGTATGGTCCCCATGACAGCACTGGGTGTCCCTAAACTTTTTGTAGAACCTGTAGTTGAAGATTGAGATTGTTATTAATGCGTTTAAATATGGGGTGATCTTAACTTGGTTGACTCTAGTTATACTTAAAGACCGCTGGTTGTTGACGTCGGCGTCGTCACAGCAGTTGCTCCAGCACTGTGGCGACGAGCGGCAGGGCCGAGGCGGCGTGGCTGGCGTCCTCGCAGCGCTGCATCTGCACCGAGCAGCTCCGTCGCGCTCGGCCCGTCGCCGCAGCCTCCGCCACCAGCCCCGCGTCCACGCCGTACCTCCACGCCACCGCCTCGCCGATGGCGCCCCAGACTCCTCCCGCCCTGTGCGCCTCGCACACCACGAGCTCGCAGCAGGGCGCGGGGCTCAGACTGGCGCCCAGGCGCCGCAGCGCCCCCCACACCCAGGGTTCCTCCTCCACGTCGTCCTCCTCGTCGTCGTAGTCCCAGTCGCCCTCGCCGCGGCGCCCCACGTCGCGCGCGGGGCGCACCAGGGCGCCGGTGCGGTTGGCCGGCATCATCATGAGCATGGCCGTGCCCGTGGGGTTCATGCTCTCCTTCAGGCAGCTCTGCAGCAGGTTCAGGAAGAACAGGAAGGCCAGGAGGGTGAGGGCCGACATGGCGGATTGGTTCCCCTTGCCGCCCTTCCAGCCGCCGCTGCTCGCGCCGTAGGACCCGCGCTCCACGTAGTGCAGCACCTCGGGGTCCCCCATGGCCGAGGGCCCCGTGGTCTCCAAGTGCCCGTCGGCGGGGGTCGCTCCTCTGCCCAGCAGACCGAACGTCATGGTGGCTCGTGCGACACTGAACTGCAGCCCGTCCTGCCTTCTTCCTGGGGCAAGGCCCTCGGCCGCAGCCAACCGATACCTTTCTTGTTTTTTTGTAGACACTCCCCCTTCCTCGGTGTTCTGCCTAATTTAAGAATAGTGTTCCTAGATACCGTTTAATGTATATGAATATTGTTTTTGGTCTTACCGATTTACTGTGCATTCATTGTTTTAATTCACTTTTCATTCATCATTACTAGGGCTAGGATTTTGATGAAATTGCATCTTTTTCTAGTAAGCTGCTTTTGTATGTATATGTTATGTGATAAACTGAATGTTTTAAAACATATTTTAGGGCATTTTTGCATTTTTTTACCTCTTACAACTCATAAGAGCATTTTTGTTTTAGTCGGTCATTTTTGGGGTATTTTCATTTAATTTTGGCCATAAATCCCCATTATTAATGTAAAATATTATTTATTTCCTTTGATATTTTCTCTACATATATTTCCAATTAATACCCATTATTTTGTATATTATTTTAATCTTTTTCTACACAAATATTGCCATTTTAACGTAGTACACCCCCACGTAATGGATTAGTCCAACCACTCTTCAATATAGACTCCTCTATACCTGTTAGTTCCGGATAGGAGTGGCCTTGTGGTGGACTACATGGAAAAATAATTAAAGTGTACTACGTAGAAAAATGATGTAAAATTAAATAAACTTGAATGCTGGTACTAGAATTTAATTTAATTACTAGTCTAAATATTAATAGATAAAGATAAAGATAATGATAATAACTGCCTCCCATTGGAGGTAGCCCAGAAGGACTCAGTATACTCTCCTACATGAATTTTACAGTATTAAATGTTTACATAAATTTTGTAGAAAGAAAGAATTTAAAGTGAATAAAAAAATTAAACAGAGTGAATATGATGACTCAGAATTTGGCAAGAGCGCTTCAAAACTGAAGTTATGATGTCAGCAGTAAGTGTCTGTGGTAGTTCAAAAGTCTTCCTGAAGCGTTCAAAGAACTTGGGAATCACACCACGAGCTCCAATAAGAAGACCAATCACCTCAATGTCTTCAAGCTGGTATTTTGCTTTGAAGTAGGCCTAATAAAGTGTTGGCAGATAAATGTTGATCTTTTCTTGATTGACATCCTCCGGCTGGCTACTCCCCGTTTCAATCCTTATGGTAGGATCAATTATATATCCTTTCTTGGTAGTCTGGGAATACGCTATGATGTCAATACGTCTAGAGGAGCCATTAGTAGCAAGGCAAAAACTTCCTCTTCTACTGTCAAAGACTTTTTCTTAAAGCAGTTGCAATTAAGGATCGAACATGATGGTGTCTGGCATTTCGGAGGAGTAAACCTCTGTTACACTGACCTAGGACGTGGGCAAGGGTTTCAGTCTCCGGGCAGCCATGTCTGCACCGGGATCCGTCCAAAGAGCGACCAGGTACTCCGCTAACTGCTGCTAAATTAGCATTCATTTTGAGGCAGGTTACCCATTCAGATGTAGATAGTCCAGACTTATTAGAAATCCAGGCGTTGGCTTTAGGTACTTGGCTGTACAATTCTACACCTCTGCCTCTTCCAGGCATTACTTTCCAAGATTCGAATTCCGTATTTCTTAATTCCTCTCTTAATTTCCTAGTCACAGATTTACGAAGTTCAACGGACAAGGGAGACTTAGATGTTGACAGGAAGAATTAAGTTCAGACATCAAAGGTCAAATATTATTTACGTAAGGATTTTCATTTGAGGGGCTTAGAACAAAAAGTAGGTAAGTGACGGAAACCTAGTTTTGAGGAAATTACAGTTAAAGTTCTACATGCAATGGAATATTATACACTAGTTTGGTGAAATGATGCCCATATAGCAGCACTGCACAGTGTGATCTCTTACCTGATTTTATCCCAAAGAAACATCCTTTTGGGCTATCACAACACGCACTTACCTCATTTTTTTAATAATGTCACTTACCTGCTTTTTGTTCTAAGCCCCTCATTTAATATTAAAGTGATGCAAATGTTGCAGTGTTGCAAGAACGCTTCGCATTATGCTCTAATAATAATAATAATAATAATAATAATAATAATAATAATAATAACAACAACAACAACAAGGAGCATCCTAAATTAAATGAATCATGGCCACTTAAAATAATTTAAAGTAAATCTAATTTGTATCTTAACCCTAAGTTCGAACTAAGACCCACGAGTCTGACAGGTTCATACCTGCACAGGTACCTTTCGGCACTACACTTATTCGCTGTCAACTCACTCACTGCACTGATTCTACCTGATTTCACTAACACTTCTAAACATTTCACTGTTCAAATACTTTGTACAGCCACTTCACTGACACCAACACACTTCACTTACACAATAGACTTCACTGACACTACACACTTCACTGACACAACACACTTCCTCACTGATAGAACACTTCAAATAACAAGATATCAATCACACCCTTTAAGTAGTGTGTATAATATACTACTGTCTATTAGTAAAGTCCTTAAGCCTATTTTTAATACATTTTTGGTTATTGGTAAAGCCTTTAGTAAGTCTTCAATAGGAACAAAAATGAAAAACCACTATATGTAGGCTACTCTCGACATTAAAATATTCCATAATTTGTGAATCTTAAACAAATCTCTGCTTCAGTTTTGAAATCTTGTCACGGGTAAGACCAAAAATGGACATTAAGCATGACACTGTATGAAGTTTTGTCAAAGTTCTGTGAAGTTCTTGGTAAAAGAAATTCAAAACACTTACAGACCGATACAAGAGGAGTTGTACTTTACCATTATTTGCGTAAAATAAGAATAATGGAATAGTGTTATCCCAAAACGCGTTCAGTCCATTATTATGAAAGGACAGGGCTAGTTTCTGTACCCACGATTTTGTGGAATGAGCAAGTTTTTGGCGAAGTGCATCAACATCGGTTAAAAACGCAGTAATCATAGATTACGAAACGACGGTTAAACAGTAACGGTGGTTAAAATGTAATTTCTGTGCACCATTCATAATCACCGATTACTTAAACATGGTTAACTGACACATCATTTAACCAGAGTAAAGTCTATGATGGTACACTGTTTCTACAAAATGACAAAAGGAAAGCATCCATACCGCTGCAAAGATAATAGTCAACGTCTAAAAACGACTGCGCTCACTCCGTTCTACATCGAAATGAACGTAGCCTACATTTTCGCGTTGCATTTGTTTGGCTTTGGGCACTGTTATATTTGCGAGTTGCATTTCTTTGTTTTTCATTGCTGTTAGATTAAAATCGTACAAAATAGAAAATTGAATGCAAAAATGATTATATTCCAATATGAGGTTAAAGTATCATAGACTTACTTACTATATTTAAATATATTATATAAAAAAGAAGGAATATCCACAAAGGAAAAGGATGTAGAAGATTAGTAGGGATGTGTGTACGATCCAGGACCTCATTTACACCAGGTTACTGTTCATTATCCTAAGATCCATCCATAACCTCTCTTTGTTCAGCCAGTGACATAGAGAAAGAGATATTCAAGTATTCTCTCTTAAAATATAGAAAATAAGTTATATAGAATCGTAATATAAGCTGCCGATCAATAGAAGAAATATGACTGTTTTTGTGTTATTTCAAGTGAGCCATTTGTAGATTTTGATAAACGACATCCCTCCTGGAATTTTCTGTCACCTAATTCCTCGTAAGAATTCTCTCTTGCCACTAAAGAAACTTCACGCTCACGCTCTATCCAAGTAATTCAAGTACTGTACAATAATAATCGTCTTCGAAATAAACATTTGTGGCTCTGGCCGCCATTTTGCTTTACTTGCTCTACTAATCACTGGCTATCTCCTTTAACCGCTCGAATATGGCCGGTTAGAGATTACTGTGGTTAACCTTCTATTTAAGTCGTAACCGAGGTCGATCCACCGTAAAAATGCTTAACCAGGGGTTAGGTGACAATTTTAACTAGTGGTTACACTAACCGACGTTGATGCACGTGATATGAACAATAACACACCTTTCACACAAGGGTTCGTTATTTTGGAAGGATACATGCTTAAAATATAATGATAGAGGGCTCAAAGATAATCATATACTATATATGTATAGGTCATAAAAATGTCCAAATGGACTGAACGAGTTTTGGGACCACAATATTCAATTATTACATTTACATGAAAAATATAAATTGTTTATTGTTGTCACGGGTGGGATAGTCAAATGTCACAGGTGGAACATGGTGGGAATTGTTGAGTTTATCCACATATTCGTTCAGAGGGCACTGAACTCATAGAAAATTTAATTTCTCACATAGCTATTGCATTACAAGCTGGGATAGTACACACAATTTGTTCATATCTATATGTGACGCATTAGATTCGTCATTTCTGAAAATTTTTCCTGATTCTCCAACAGTTCGCATGCACATTATTTTCACATCATCATCATCATCATCATCATCATCATCTACATTAATTTGGCAGATGGGTGCATATTTTTATGCTTTAATGTAAGAGTTTTTCTAGTGTCGCTAATAAATTCCACTAGCACAAACAATCCTGGGCTTAAAATACCTTGTATTTCACTAGTTCTGATAGATATATAAAACCAATAATCAAGTTGCCAGAATCACAGCCCTTAAAACAATGATTTGACTGCAGTCAGTTCGGTCATGCACTGTTCATTTTCCAATTCACAGCAAATGATCTCTAAAAGTTCCATACTATTAGAAGCGAAGTGCAGGACTTTATTCTTGATGAAATCTAGAAGGAAACTAAAATGTGTGTGGAAGTTACACACACAATATGTGCCATTTTACTTGAGAGAAGAATTTTCTTTGGTCGAAGTTTGTAGCATGTTGATAAATTGATTTTGGCCGATGGGTGTTCTGATTTCAACACATCCTAATGGGGAAATTTATACAGTAACTAGCCGTACCCGTGCGCTCCGCTGCACCCGTTAGAAATAAATATAAAGTAATTACATAATTAAAATAGGACATTTGATCCAGGAACATTCGTGTATGATAGAAGGATAAATCGTTTATTATGTTACTTAATTTAAATTGTATTTGCATAATTAAAATGCGATCATTTTGATCCAGAGACCACTCATTTGGTCATAAAAATTATTTTAGGAAATGCAGGAAACGAACGTACAGAATAGCCTATCAAGTTTTCTGTGCATAACAAGCTATTTTAATCTTACCTGTCCTCGATTCACTCAGAAGTTACTGTAATAACATTATAGCATTAATGTCCATCTAGAGAAACTACACTTTCCAATGGTGAATTAATAATTAATTATACAAATCGGTTAATTTAGCTTCAGATATTACTTCATATACAAACACAGAAACATTATCTGTAGGCTATCTTTCATAGCTTTCGATTGTTGCTGTCCAAGGCCCCTTATAGACGAAGTCATTTGTTTTTTAATTCATTACACGGCCTTAGATGGCAGTTATTTTAATTTTAAAACTCATTTATCTCATTAAATATCAGTCCTATCAAACTTTTTCAAGGAATAAAACTTATCGGAAATTATTTTTAAAGAAACTTGTGTTATGTAACATTTTTCACAAAAATCAATAATAAGCGAGATATTTCGATTTATTTAATTCAGGCCCCCTTATAACCCCCTTTTAAATAATGTATTTTGAATACCTTATAGCCTAAAATCTAAGTTACAACGAACTTAATTTATATTCCAATTTTCATCGAAATCCGTTCAGCCATTATCGCGTGAAAAGGTAACAAACATACAGACAGACATACAAACAAAAATGTCAAAAAAGCGATTTTCGGTTTCAGGGAGGTTAATTGTATATGTTAGGACCAATTATTTTTGGAAAATCGAAAATTACCAGAAAAATTTCGGCTACAGTTTTATTATTAGTATAGATACTAATTTGCATTACAAAATACAGTTCAGGCCTGACAATTTCCCTAGTAGCCTACTCTCTTTAAACCGTAATTTCTTGATAAATAGTGAACTGATATCCATATTTCTTCTTTTATATACAAAATGTTAAAAAAAAGAATACAATATTTTACGAAATGATAGTATGCATCAAAACAAAAAAATAATGTCCAATAAACATGGCTCCTACACAGTGGCGGCTCGTGATAAAATATTATATGTGTTCACAATTTTGTGTTCCAAAATCGAAGAGAATTTGATCGTACTTTTAGCCTAATATAAAATGCCATGATTCCAGTGTTTCACTATCGAAAAAACCGCATGTAAATTCAAAACAACATACAATAATAATAATAATAATAATAATAATAATAATAATAATAATAATAATAATAATAATAATAATGGAACCCAGTCTTTTGATTTCCAATTTTTCCTTGTAAGCCAGTTTACTCAGTTCTTTACTGTTCCAAATTACTTGAATAGAGTTCATTGTTTACGTTTGTTACAAAAGCGTGTATTCAGTAATATATTTTGATTCACTATAGCCTATACCAGAACTGTAATCCCATTCGCATAGATTGAATACTATAAATACAGGCCAGTAAATATTATTCTTAAATATTATACACCACCATACAGATACTTAAATTCATACCACCGCCACAGTCAGCCAGCACGTGTTTGAAAGCCAAACTATCAGCGTATTCCGAATCTCACCGGTCCGGTGGCATCAATCACGTCACGTTGCAGCGAAATATGGAACAAAACTACTGGAAGGATCAATGGTTGTCATGGCGACTGTATAAGTTGTTGTCTGTGCTACGCTAGCAAAATTTTGCGAAATTTTCGTACTGCCATCCCGTTCAAAGAAAAGAGATCATAAACAATTTATTTCTTGAACCGGTAGTAATAACTGGTCCGTTGACATGTTCGCTCATAAGCCATTAACATATTGTTTTTACGTTGTGCTCATTACAAACAATACAGCAGAACACACCGCCATGACACAACAGTGCACTATGTTATTCGTCTGCTAATTCCCGCCCTATACAAGAACCAATCAGATTCACTGATGGCGGCTGATGGAGACTGCCACCACCCCTACAAGCTGATGGCACCGGTTTGACACCGGTGGAGCATCAATGACGTCATCGGTGGAATTCGGAACACCTTGATGCCATCGGATTGCTCACCGGTGAGATTCGGAATAAGCTCTATGCTATTATGCCGACACTGAAGTATAGTAATTCACAAACTACACTCTCGTAGCAGCAATGTACACACATAAAGTAAACGTTCCGACAGTGAGATGCTGACACGTATAGGCTAGAATACAGACTATTAAATTTCATTGTCGAGATATAGCACGTGAACGATAGCATCGATGCATCTGACATCTGTAGGATAGATTCACTGTTCACTTAAAGCTTTGTGCTCTTGACGAGTCATAAGCGGCCAGCGAAAGACAATTTTCTCCCGCGCATGCGTGTTCTCGGAAATTAAAAAAGCTCAACTACGTTTCGCTTTTTCAATCTTTTCCTCGAACATGAAAACGTCAACATACCGCTCTTGTAACGCATATTACTATTGTGCGAAGATCGTTTATTACATACCTGAAAAAGGAATTTCTAATTAGTTGCAATGAAATCTCCATCTTGGTTTCTGTTCAATGACGGCAAATTTGCAAAACAAAAATATCTATCTTCAACATTGTTGCTTTAAAATGTTTTCTGTGTTTACTATACTCCAGCAGGCCGTGATGTACGTCTGTCTTTTTTCCCCCAGTCTATGATGAGTCTGGAATCTTGTTGATTTTTTCACGGCTTCCTTAATGTCACTTGCTTCACGAATGCAGTAACTTTAGTGGAGTTGTAGAGTTTACTTAATTTTTGCAAATATTTAAAAACAATAATTAACAGTGCAATTTAGGTGAAATTGCAGTGGTAAGTTTCAATTTATAATTATTACTATGTTGAACGTCACTAAAAATATGTTAAAAGCCTAAAGCAGTAAAATCAATATGTCACTTAAGCGGTAAGAAGAGGGAAATTGTTGTGTGTGTTAGGTTGGGAATACTGAATGTGGAATTTTAGACTTTCCGGATTGGTTTTGTGCGGAAACCAAGCAAATACGCACGATCTCGCACAAAGTTATTTTACGTTATATTATAGTCTTTACTGTAATAGATGGAACTTACCACGAGGCTGTCAGTGGGTGGTTGATGTTGCTTTGCGTAGTCTGACTCAATTGTTGATACTCTACAAGTCGCAAGTCTACCTCAATATTAAGTTTACTTCTATATTTATTTTTACTAGCCGTACCCGTGCGCTCCGCTGCACCCGTTAGAAATAAATATAAAGTAATTACATAATTAAAATAGAACATTTGATCCCGGGAACATTCGTGTTTGATAGAAGGATAAATCGGTCATTATGTTACTTTATTTAAATTGTATTAAAAAATTAAAATGCGATCATTTTGATCCAGAGACCACTCATTTGGTCATAAAAATTATTTTAGGAAATACAGGAAACGAATGCCTATCACGTTTCCTGTGCATAAGAAGCTATTTTAATCTTCCCTGTCCTCGATTCACTCAGAAGTTACTGTAATAACATTATAGCATTATGTCCATCTAGAGAAACTACACTTTCCAATGGTGAATTAATAATTAATTATACAAATCGGTTAATTTAGCTTCCGATATTACTTCATACAAACACAGAAACATTCTCTGTAAGCTATGTTTCATAGCTTTCGATTGTTGTTGTCCAAGACCCCTTATAGACGAAGTCATTTGTTTTTTATTTCATTACACCGCCTTAGATGGCGTTATTGTAATTTTGAAACTCATTTATCTCATTAAATATCAGTCCTATCAAAATTTTGCATGGAATAAAACTTATCAGAAATTATTTTTAAAGAAACTTTTGTTATGTAATATTTTTCATGAAAATTGATAATAAGGGAGATATTTCGATTTATTTAATTCAAGCCCCCTTATAACCCCCCTTTTAAATAAAATATTTTGAATGCCATATAGCCTAAATTCTAAGTTACAACGAACTTAATTTATATTCCAATTTTCATATAAATCGGTTCAGCCATTATCACGTGAAAAGGTAACAAACATCCAGACAGACAGACAGACAGACAGCCAGACATACAAACAAAAATTTCAAAAAAGCAATTTTCGGTTTCAGGGCGGTTAATTATATATGTTCGGACCAATTATTTTTGGAAAATCGAAAATCACCAGAAATATTTCGGCTACAGATTTATTATTAGTATAGATATAGATTGAGAAGACCAGAGCAGAAAATGTACTCTTAGACAAGCATGCTGATGCTAAGTGCACTCTATTTCTATTCCTATTATTGCCCTCTGTTGCTACTGCCCTAGCTCTTCCCCTTTTAATAATAGTAGGCCTATATCTCTTCACCTCTCCTGCTAGTCCTAGTTAGAAATGAAACTTCAGAAAATTGTAGGTCTCTGTTATGCCTCAGCCTCCTGTTTCTTTCATTATTCTAGAAGATTCTCTGAATTGCTCAGTCCTCAATAAGGTAAGAAATTCTAGGCAACTATAAACTTAATTGGACTGTAGCATGTATCATTCCAGTTTGTTGTAGATGGTCTCTTTACCCGACATTCCGTTTATGGGACGTGGATAGTCTCTCCTCACCATTAACTTGCTAGCTCATAAAAATTTTCTCCGTGTCTTTTACGACCGATATGTTCTAAACCTTGACGTCATCGTCGTCACGTAACTAGTTTATTTCATTCATATCCACTCCTCCACTCCCCCTTCCCTCTCCACGACACTCGGTTCATTCTTCAGATTTGTGCTACATAAACTTTCAGCAGCCGGATCTCGTTTAAAGCTTCCTCTTCAATCCTACACGATGTCTGCAGAAATGACAGTAATAGCACAGTCTAATATATACAGTCACGAAGCTCAATACGTAGTAAATATGCATCCATAGATAGTTGCTAACCACTAGGGTCGCTACTATCGCCTCATTATAGACAATGCGAAATAATACCTGCACAGTCTATTGTTCCTAGTACCCTCAAAACTCAAGCTTCGTGACTGTATATACTAGACTGTGGTAATAGTGCTATTAGAGTATTCCACGTTAAGAAAAAAGCATTGATTTTATGGGCCTTGCTTAATACATTGTACAAGCTATGTGGTAGGCAGCCGTTTCTATGGCAACTGGTCATTTAATGGAATAGCCTCACATGCTCAATGCTTTTTTCTTAACGTGGAATCGCCCGTAGTGATGGCAGCAGTAATAACTTGGAATTCGCCAAGAGATGCTACAGACAGGTTTCTGAAGGAAAATGTTTACAGTAATATTACGTTTTTGTGTCCCAATACATTATTAATGTATTACCGTCTGCTTAATTTGTTGTTTACAGCAATAGATCTATCGTATTGTCCACACCTGTGGAGTAACGGTCAGCGCGTCTGGCCGCGAAACCAGGTGGCCCGGGTTCGATTCCCGGTCGGGGCAAGTTACCTGGTTGAGGTTTTATCCGGGGTTTTCCCTCAACCCAATATGAGTAAATGCTGGGTAACTTTCGGTGCTGGACCCCGGAACCATTTCACCGGCATTATCACCTTCATCTCATTCAGACGCTAAATAACCAAAAGATGTTGATAAAGCGTCGTAAAATAACCTACTAAAATAAAAAAAATCTATCGTATTAGTGGTGTATTGTAGCTCATAAGATGGCGGTAATAACAGTCCTCTCGAGTACATTAGGCCTAATTGGAATGCTGACGTCTCACTAATTGAACAACTCGAGAAGTATTCAGTATATTATTATTATTATTATTATTATTATTATTATTATTATTATTATTATTGTTATTATTATTAGACTATTATTATGATTATTATTATTAGACTATTATTATGATTATTATTATTAGACTATTATTATGATTATTATTGGCCCCAGGCTGTTGTACAGCACAATAAATATTAGTAAATAAATAAATAAAATTATTATTATTACACTATTATTATTATTATTGGACTATTATGATTATTATTAGACTATTATTATGATTATTATACTATTATTATGATTATTATTATTATTAGACTATCATTATGATTATGATTATTATTATGATTATCATTATTATTATTATTATTATTATTAGAATATTGTTATGATTATTATTGGTCCCAGGCTGTTGTACAGCACAATAAATATTAGTAAGTAAATAAATAAATAAAATAATAATTATTAGATTATTATCATTATTATTATTATTATTATTTTTATTATTATTATTATTATTATTATTATTATTATTATTATTATTATTATTATTATTATTATAGGCAGGGTTTGGAATTGAACGGGTTACATCAGCTTCTTGTCTATGCGGATGACGTGAATATATTAGGAGAAAATACACAAACGATTAGGGAAAACACGGAAATTTTACTTGAAGCAAGTAAAGAGATAGGTTTGGAAGTAAATCCCGAAAAGACGAAGTATATGATTATGTCTTGTGACCAGAATATTGTACGAAATGGAAATATAAAAATTGGAGATTTATCCTTCGAAGAGGTGGAAAAATTCAAATATCTTGGAGCAACAGTAACATATATAAATGACACTCGGGAGGAAATTAAACGCAGAATAAATATGGGAAATGCGTGTTATTATTCGGTTGAGAAGCCCTTATCATCCAGTCTGCTGTCCAAAAATCTGAAAGTTAGAATTTATAAAACAGTTATATTACCGGTTCTTCTGTATGGTTGTGAAACTTGGACTCTCACTCTGAGAGAGGAACATAGGTTAAGGGTGTTTGAGAATAAGGTGCTTAGGAAAATATTTGGGGTTAAACGGGATGAAGTTACAGGAGAATGGACAAAGTTACACAACACAGAACTGCACGCATTGTATTCTTCACCTGACATAATTAGGAACTTAAAATCCAGACGTTTGAGATGGGCAGGGCATGTAGCACGTATGGGCGAATCCAGAAATGCATATAGAGTTTTAGTTGGGAGACCGGAGGAAAAAGACCTTTAGGGAGGCCGAGACGTAGATGGGAGGATAATATTAAAATGGATTTGAGGGAGGTGGGGTGTGATGATAGAGACTGGATTAATCTTGCACAGGATAGGAGCGATGGCGGGCTTATGTGAGGGCGGCAATGAACCTTCGGGTTCCTTAAAAGCCATTTGTAAGTAAGTAATTATTATTATTAGACTATTATTATAAGACTATTATTATTATTATTATTATTATTTATCTACAGATACAAGTGTAATTACAAATTAAAAATGGAATAGAGAAGAAAAAAACTATTATTATTATTATTATTATTATTATTATTATTATTATTATTAGACTATTATGATTATAATTATTATTATTATTATACTATTATTATGATTATTATTATTATTACTATTATTAGGTTGTGATGATTATTATTATTATTGTTATTATTATTATTATTATTATTATTATTATTATTATTATTATTATTATTATAATTATTATTGGCCCCAGGCTGTTGTACAGCACAATAAATATCAGTAAATAAATGAATAAATCTATTATTATTGGCACGTGACGGCAACATAATGTCAAAAATGCACTCAATTTTAAAACATTGCTCTAATTATATTTCCTACATCCAGCTCTTAATGCTTTAAAAATTGTTAGTACGATGCAAGATTTGTGAAAACCCCTCATTTTTAGACCACCAATATATATTGGCCTTTAATGCACTAGTTATCATAAAGTAGTCTTCAATCCAGTGGTGACCAGTTCAGCCATTTTTAGGAAGCACTGTGCATTTACGTGCACTCGCGAGAAAAAAAATAGCAACGTTGGCATTGCAAGCATTGGGACGATCTGCTCTTGCACATAGAGCACGAGTTGGCCACCACTGCTTTAATCTTTTAATGTAAAGGCAATCAGTATGTGTGTTTATCTTCCCTTAATGATGTCATTATGTGATATCTCCAGGAAGTTTTTGTCCGCAATGTTCAAAGTATAATATGCTGTCGAATTGATTGAAGTTGAACTTCACCGTTGTGGCAACATTGGATGTAAATAGTGGTTATTCTTCTTTTCGCAACTAAACTGACGGGCTCCGCAGAATGTAGGCTACTCATTAGGGCGTAGTATCGAAAAAGGCAGAAAACAATTTTTTTCCTAAATTAAACATTTAAGAATTCGCAAAAGTTGCATATTGGTGCCAACGTTTCGCACAAAAAATTTGGACCTCATAGAAGCACTTTAAACCGAGCCAGAGGAGATTTAAAGATTATCATATAAAGTAAAATTTTTATTTATGTTTTTTATTTTCGTAATTCTTCCGTGCATGGCCAGTGGGGCTTAAGTCGCTTCTTTTTTACAATTTTTAGTTTCTGAAAAGCTATTGAATAGATAAACTTAAGTTTTCATTTGGTATTACGGACTTGTGTCTGGGTGGAATACAAGTCATAATACAGTAAAATGATCAATTTCTCGGTATTAACGCTCTATATCGACATATGCCCTTGGTATCACCACTATGATGTATTATGTTGACCACTAAGGGCCGTATTCATAGACATTTTTAGCGCGATCTTCCGGTGGATGATCAGCGTTTTTCGTATTCATAAACCAGTGTTAGCGATAGGATATGATTTGAATTCTGTACTAGTAACCAGTGGATAGCCGGGGCTAGCTTAGTACGCTCGTAGCGCGTGCTGCGAAATGTCTATGAATGGCACCCTTAAGATTTCTATGCCTTCGTACTTTAACAGGTGCCAACACTCTATTAATGAGGAAGCTTGTACGATTTACATTTCCACTGTTGTTACTTTCTAGAATATGAAAGAATAGCATTAACGAATTACTGAAAGTGTTGTAGGAATTCAGGGCATTCAATATCCTTCATGTATGTATTATATTAATATTATTATTATTATTATTATTATTATTATTATCATTATTATTATTATTATGAGAAGTGAAATTCGAAGAAAATTTTATTGCAGTAGACCAAAAATAACCCACACGGAATTAGTTACGTAGTAAATAAGTATCAGTCACTAAAATCATGATTTTAATTTGATTGCAATCTATAGAGCGAGTCATTTTGCCTATTTTATATTAAAAATAAAACTATCTACAGAAAATACTTCTATTAAAAACATTTACCTACCTTTATCAATGTGAGCTTGCTTTTGTACAAGAAGCTTTTGCCATCCAGTCTGCTTTCAAAAATACTGAAAGTTAGAATTTATAAAACAGTTATATTATCGGTTGTTCTGTATGGTTGTGAAACTTGGACTCTCACTTTGAGAGAGGAACAAAAGTTAACGGTGTTTGAGAATAAGGTGCTTGGGAAAGTATTTAGGGCTAAGAGGGATGAAGTTACAGGAGAATGGAGAAAGTTACACAACGCAGAACTGCACGCATTGTATTCTTCACCTGACATAATTAGGAACATTAAATCCAGACGTTTGAGATGGACAGAGCATGTAGCACGTATGAGTGAATCCAGAAATGCATATAGACTGTTAGTTGGAAGACCTGACGGAAAAATATCTTTGAGGAGGCCGAGACGTAGATGGGAGGATAATAAAATGGTTTTGAGGGAGGTGGGATATGATGGTAGGGACTGGATTAATCTTACTCAGGATGGGGACCAATGGCGGGCTTATGTGAGGGCGGCAGTGAACCTGCGGGTTCTTTGAAAGCCATTTGTAAGTTAGAAGTCAATTTTCAAATTAAGTTAAGTTATAGATGGAACATTTAAAATAAATTGTTGAAAATGTTATAACTCATCGGAGTGAAAATGTCAGTAAAGATACTCAGTACTGAACATTTGGTACACAGTACAGCGAATTTATTAAGAATCCAGTTTCTGTTATATATTATTATTATTATTATTATTATTATTATTATTATTATTATTATTAAGGTGCTTAGGAAAATATTTGGGGCTAAGAGGGATGAAGTTACAGGAGAATGGAGAAAGTTACACAACGCAGAACTGCACGCATTGTATTCTTCACCTGACATAATTAGGAACATTAAATCCAGACGTTTGAGATGGGCAGGGCATGTAGCACGTATGGGCGAATCCAGAAATGCATATAGAGTGTTAGCTGGGAGCCCGAAAGGAAAAAGACATTTAGGGAGGCTGAGACGTAGATGGGAAGATAATATTAAAGTGGATTTGAGGGAGGTGGGATATGATGATAGAGAATGGATTAATGTTGCTCAGGATAGGGACCAATGCCGGGCTTATATGAGGGCGGCAATGAACCTCCGGGTTTCTTAAAAGCCAATAAGTAAGTATTATTATTAATTGTGTAACATGTTAGCATGAAGTTACGTTTTTACAAGTTTCAAATTCTTGTATAAGAACGAACTGCCTGGAGACCAGTTTCGCTTGACACTTCTTGTAGAGGAAGTTGAACGCACTCTCTCATCCGTGGTCGTCACGTCACTTTCTGCATTGTTGAGGTGACGACTTCCTGCCGTCGTGAGTTCAGCGTGTTAATATCTAGATAAGATTGGATGAATGTCTCCAGTTTGTGTTGTATGAGCGAAGGACCTAGATTTAAGCAAGATTTGTGACAGTACGTGAAATTTTAAATGCTACTAGAGATGATAACTTTTTACATTATTATTATTATTTTGCGAAATGTAAAGACAAAGTTGTGTGACGCTGAAAAAAATCAATTCTAAATTAATAATTTTACTTGTAATTTACTTACAATAGTAAGCAACCTCGTCGTAGGGGTGCAGTTCAGTTAATTCTGAACAGAATGCGCTCCAGCTACATTTACGTAGTTGTTGAGTTTCCAAACACCTTGACATCTCAACATTATCTGCATTTCCTGTTGGAGGACGTTCCTCTTCTTATCAGATAAAGCATGCGGCTGCAACAAGATGGTGCACCTCCACACTTTGACAGGTGTATGACTACATTTTTAAATCGACAGTTTCCACATCGTTGGATTGGTCGAGAAGGTCCAGTGGCTTGGCCACCAAGATCACCAGATCTGTCTCTATTAGATTACTTCCTTCGGGGCACACGAAGTCAGTTATGTATGCTGCTCGATCGAACACAGGGGTCGAACTTCTCGGGAAAATAATGAAGTGCGGTGAAGGCTTGAGAAATGTTGGCAGTGTTGATAAATCTCTTACAGACGGAACTCAAAGATGCCTCGACAACCATGGTGATCATTTCGAACCTCAAATGTGACAAATCAGAATGTGTATTCCTCTAAACGAAATTGTGAGTAAATCACAAAAGTAAAATTATTAATTCTGCAGTGCTTTGGAAAAGTGACTTAAGTCAGTTTCCACAAACCTTTTTTGATAATTTATTGACAACTTACACTGGTTTATGTCGATTTGATTTTTTTCTGTATGAATTACTGTAATGGGAGAAATACTTATGTATTTTTTTTTTTTTCCAAGCGAGCAGATGTTCCGTAAGTTGTCAATAAATTATCAAAAAAGGTTTGTGGAAACTGACTTATGCCACTTTTCCCAAGCACTGCAGAATTTAGAACTGTTTTTTCTGTAGATACCGTTGCAATTCGGACCCATGTTGATTAGAACTTTTCCACTCAAAATAATTCCAGGAACACGTAGGTAAGCTATGGACATTCCGCTGCGGGACACCCTGTATATGTCCGACACCACAAATCTCTGAAGTTCATTGTGGAGGTGCTGTTAGCTGCAATGTAGGAAATCAAGTTGGAACCAGACACATAAGTGTAAAATTATTTATTAATATAATCTGTGCAACTTTACAAACAGGTCTTGATGAAACACACGCATACGTCCATTCACACGCACACACATACATGCACAGTCCACGCACGATCAGTCGAGTACATGACACCTAACCTACAGTCCTGAGCTGGGGACTCCGCACTCCGTCAGCCCCTAATAAATACGAATAAATAGCGCTCGTCGCGGGGTGTCGTGGGTTCAGACCTCGTTGCAGGACAGGTAGAGCTGGCGGCAGTCCTCTCCACTTCGGCCGCGTCGTCCTGCCTCGTAGAAGGAGTCGAATGGCGTCGAGCTCGTTCGTTCCAGAAGGAAGCTTGTGGCGTACCTGCAACCCAACTCTGTGTCAGAAACTGCCTCGTCTCTTACCCCCTTACTTTTTATTATCTGAGGGCCCCATATTAACTTCTCTCACACTTATATTTTATACTAGCCGTACCCGTGCGCTCCGCTGCACCCGTTAGAAATAAATATAAAGTAATTACATAATTAAAATAGGACATTTGATCCAGGGAAGATTCGTGTTTGATATAAGGATAAATCGTTTATTATGTTACTTAATTTAAATTGCATTTGCATAATTAAAATGCGATCATTTTGATCCAGAGACCACTCGTTTGGTCATAAAAATTATTTTAGGAAATACAGGAAACGAATGTACAGAATAGCCTATCAAGTTTTCTGTGCATAAGAATCTATTTTAATCTTACCTGTCCTCAATTCACTCAGAAGTTACTGTAATAACATTATAGCTTTATGTCCATCTAGAGAAACTACACTTTCCAATGATGAAATAATAATTAATTATATAAATCGGTTAATTTAGCTTCTGATATTACTTCATACAAACACAGAAACATTCTCTGTAGGCTATCTTTCATAGCTTTCGATTGTTACTGTCCAAGGCCTCTTATAGACGAAGTCATTTGTTTTTTATTTCATTACACCGCCTTAGATGGCGTTGTTGTTGTTTGAAAGTCATTTATCTCATTAAATATCAGTCTTATAAAAAATTTGCGTAGAATAAAACTTATCGGAAATTATTTTGAAAGAAACTTTTGTTATGTAATATTTTTCATGAGAATTAATAATAAGGAAGATATTTCGACTTATTTAATGGAAGCCCCCTTATAACCCCCTTTTTAAATAAAGTATTTTGAATGCCATATAGCCTAAATTCTAAGTTACAACAAACTTAATTTATATTCCAATATTCATATAAATCGGTTCAGCCATTATCGCGTGAAAAGGTAACAAACATCCAGACAGACAGACAAAAATTTCAAAAAAGCGATTTTCGGTTTCAGGGCGGTTAATTATATATGTTAGGACCAATTATTTTTGGAAAATCGAAAATTACCATAAAAATTTCGGCTACAGATTTATTTTTAGTATAGACTACAGGGTAGAGACTCTGTGGACTTTGCTTTTCACCGAATGGAGATTGTGTCCCTCCTGCATTATAGCAGACTACCAAGTATTATCATAGTTTCACCGAATAAGATCTCAACAGTGATTGCTAACCAGTAGACCACCAACGACTTTCATTTGATTTGGTTCATTGTCTGATTTTATTTGATTCGATTCATTTTATTCTTTACTTATTGAATTTTGATTATTGAAATTGTTACTTCATTGTATCCTGCATTTTATTTGCTAACCTGTTTGATTCGACTTTCGATTTTATTCCATTGGAAACAAATTTTGTGTCGAATTAGGTTTTTATTTGTTTCATTTTCAGTTCATTTCATATCGTCTTTGTTCCTGCAATAACTCCTATATGACATATTTATCGATTTTCATATTTTTGCTCTATTAAATAACTTAAATAATGATACAGCAAATAATAAAATCTCCTAGGCCTATATGTAATTATATTTCTTTCTTTCTAAAGTATAAGAATTCTCAATCTCCTATGTACCACTGTCATAGAATGAATAAATGTGTTTTTTCTTCCTACTGAAAAATTTTATATTTTGCACATAGGAGTTTTTGCAGGAACAACGACGATATGCTGTTACTTTATTTGATTCCCGACTTTTTTTTACTGGCTTCATACTTGATTTTTTTATTTAATTTACTTTTTCATCTCAAATTTGCTATTTTAATTTTAATTTTCTGTCTTAATTCGTGTATTCCTTATTTCATAACTGTTCTTGGTTTGATATTTGATTTTTATTTAATTTATTATCTGATTTTTATTTAATTTGAGATCTATTTTTTATTTAATTTGAGATCTATTTTTTACTTCATATCTTATTTTTATTTTATTTTATACCATTTCATATTTTGTTTGTTTTCTGATTTTTTTATTTAGCATCTGAATTTTTATTTAATTTGATATCTTAATTTTTATTTGATTCGACGCCTCAATTTTTATTTGATTTGATATCTGATTTTACTTCATTTCAAATTGATTTGTTGTTTGATGTCTGATTTTTTATTGCGTGTCTGATCTCTTTGATCTTTATATCTGATCTTTCATTTGATTTCATATCTGATCTTTTATTTCATTTCGTAACTGGTCTTTTATTTGATTTCATATGTTATATTTAATTTGATGTCATACCTGATATTTTATTTCATTTCATAACTGATCTTGATTTCATATGTGATATTTAATTTGATTTCATATCCGATCTTTTACTTGATTTTATATCTGATTTTTTTACTTGGATTTCATATCTGATCTGTCATGTTATTTGTAACCTCATATCGGATTTTTAATTCGAGTTGATATCTGTCCTTATTCAACTTGATATCTGAACTGTTAATTGATTTAATATTTGATTTTTATTTTATTTTTGTATTCTATTTCTTTTAGACATATGATATATTTAGTTATTTCATTTGATTTCTTATCTTGTATTTTATGTGAATAATTTTCTAGTTTTGATTTTAAGCTTGATTTCTTTTATTTCATACCTGGTTTTTATGATAATAATTTGCTACATTTGGCTCTATCTCTGATTTTTTTTTCAAGTTTTGATTTTATATGGAAGTTTTACATTTTATTTCATATCTGTTTTTTATAAGAATAATTTTTTTAGTTTTAATTATAATGCCGAATTTTTAGTTTCGAATTAAAAGCTGATTTTTTTTTTTTTAGATTTGTGCCTGATATTTTCAGTTACATTTGATTTTTATATTTAATCACATACCTGATCTTTCAGATTTTATTTGACATATGGTTCCTTAGTTTTATATATTAAAATATAGAGCACTATTTGATTTAAAGGTTCATTCTGTTTTGGTTGGGTTATACATTTGGACAGATATTTGAATCTACATTTCGCACTCCCTGTAGAATACTGTCGTAATTCGAAAATCACTTGTTGTTTTCGTAAATAATTTCCCACAATGTTTTATTGGTTGAAGGTATGGCATTCTAATGAAAAAATAGTAAATTATCAAAGACTTCGGTGTCTGTTTATTAATAGTATATTACGATACAAAATTGGAAAGTGATTTTCAAAAAATCGAAGAAAAGTTTGAAAACGAGAGGAGCATTGAAAATTTAGAGCAATATTTTTCCAAAGCCTTCGCAAAACTGCACGGTAATGGTAACCAAGTAACAATAAGTGCACTGTAATGAGTCTATTTCAGTGTAGTTTTATGTTATGAAGAATGGTTTCCCTAGCAACGAGTTTCTGTGTGGGAATCCTAACTTTCGAGCTCTAACAGCAATACCTGTAAATACAACAAAAAAATACGGTCGTACAATAGTAATATACGTTACAAGAGCGATATGTTGACGTTTTCAAGTTCGAGGAAAAGTTTGAAAAAGCGGAACGTAGTTGAGCTTTTTTAATTTCCGAGAATTGAAAGAAAACATACCGCTCGTGTATCGTACATTATTTTGTGCGAAGATCGTTTATTACATACCTGAAAGAGGAATTTCTAATTAGTTACAATGAAATCTCCATCTTGGTTTCTGTTCAATGACGGCAAATTAGCAAAACAAAAATATCTATCTTCAACATTGTTGTTTTAAAATGTTTTCTGTGTTTACTATACTCCAGCAGGCCGTGATATACGTCTGTCTTTTTTCCCCCAGTCTATAAATGCGAACTTAAAACAAACGGTAAGGTTATGTAATGATTTATTTTTCATTTTAATACACTCAGGGACAAAAAAAAACGGACACTTCTATATTTGCTTGTATTTTGTTGCCAATTATTTCAAAATGAAACAAAACCCATTTAAACAAAGTAATGTTCCATTTAGCACCTTATACGACAACATTTGAAAAAAAAAAAATAAAAATCTCTGATGAGAAAATTGACAAAAAATTACAAAGGGCGTATAACTATGGCATCGTTTGGTCTAACTATTTTTTCATTTTATGGTGCCTTAAACATTAAAAACTCTTTTTAGTAACGGATATTACCCCTTCTGGCTTGAATAACTGCATCCATACGTCTTGGCATGCTCTCAATTTGGTTAGCAATGTCTTCTTGAGGAATAAGTTCCCATTCTTCGCCAAGTGCTCGCCTCAACCCTTGTAACGATTCTGGTCTCGGTGTCTATTCTTAACACGCCGTCCCAGCATGTCCCACTCGTGTTCAATTCGGTTTATGTCTGGAGTCCTTGCTGGCCATGGAAGAACATGGATTCCCACTTCTTGAGATAATCTCCGACCGCATGGGCAATATGCGGCCGTGCATTATCATGCATTAAAACAAAATTATCGCCTACAAATTGGCCAAATGGCACAACATGATCAGCCAAACATTCATTTATATATCTATCAGCTGTTAGTCTTCCATTTTCAGCAAAAACCAACTCTGTACGAGCATCCGTACACACTCCTGCCCAAACCATCACTCCACTACCTCCATACGGCACATTTTCGGAAATGCAACACTGTGAAAATCGTTCTCCCTCCTTCTCCAAACTCTTTCACGTCCATCAGGTGAGCACAGATTGAAACGGGACTCATCGGTGAACAGAACACAGCTCCACTGTCCATTTCTCCAATCCCTGTGATCATTTGCAAAACGCAGTCGTTCAACTCGATGCATCCTGAGAAGTCTGGGACCAGTTGCAGGTCTACTTGATATCAGTCCACTTGCTTTCAACCTCCTTCTAACTGTTTTGGCCGAAATTGGGCGTCCATGCATGTTAACAAATTGCTGGGCTACACTAGTAGCTGGCAGGTTGCGCTCCCTAAGAACTCTCAACACCATATACCTGTCTTCATTTGGATTTGTAGCTCTTGGACGACCCGAACCTGGTCTTCTAGTATATTCTAGGGTCTCTCTATACCGTTTTATGGCATCATGGGTTGTGCTTCTAGCCATATTCATAACATTTGCAATGTAACGTACACTGCGTCCATCATCGTAAAGGGCTACAGCTCGAGCCACATCTTCAGGTCGCATCTTGTTTTAAGACAAATGTTACAACCCCACTTAAACTCACAAAATGTAAAAATAAAGAAATAACGAATGATAACGATAATGAAGCACAAAATGGTTGCGACAAAATTGTTATAGCTGAGACTCCGAAAGCAAAATTGGAATATTTGGTTGTAATGGCTTGTTTATAAAACAAAAACAATCAACAATGTATACACGTCTCCATAACAACAGGTGGCTACCATAATATTGTATGAGAAGATAATATTTTAAAAATACCAGCAAATATTAAAGTGTCCGGTTTTTTTTTTTTTTTTTTTTTGTCCCTGAGTGTATTTCAATAATATTATTTATATAACATATTGCAGTAATAACATCGGAAAGTTTAATTTTGCCGGTCAAGGAGATGTTTAGAAATGGAAAATATCTTTGACATCTAATTCTGCACATTGAAATTAATTGTTACATTTGTGCAGTTATTCAGAGCCACTGGAGCACCACCACCAGTTTTTTTCTATTGTGAAACTTAATGTTACTTGCATCACGAATGCAGTAACTTTAGTGGAGTTGTAGAGTTTACTTAATTTTTGCAAATATTTAAAAACAATAATTAACATTGCAATTTAGGTGAAATTGCAGTGGTAAGTTTCCAATTTATGATTATTACTATATTGAACGTCTCTAAAAATAATATGTTAAAAGCCTAAAGCAGTAAAATCAATATGTCACTTAAGCGGTAAGAAGAGGGAAATTGTTATGTGTGTTAGGTTGGGAATACTGAATGTGGAATTTTAGACTTTCCGCGGATTGGTTTTGTGCGGAAACCAAGCAAATACGCACGATCTCGCACAAAAAATGTTTTTACATTTGTATTTGACTAGGAAATAGCATATCTTTACAAAACACAATTTTCGAGTTACGACACTATTTTACTGCGAGTGCGATATCTTTGTCGCGAATGTAACAAAACATTTGATACGGGAACAATGCTTCCTTCCGTCAGAGAGGAAAGAGAACTTCCGCTGCTGGGAGCAGAGCATATATATAATTTGAACTGGTAATGAAATTACGGCTGAACGGATTGTAATGAGTGACCCCTCATTTTGAATCTTGGCATCCAAAATTTTTCAGAAAAATAGCAGTTTTCAGTGAAATGTCAATTTTCCTACACAATTTTCCTATTTTCCAAAATCCATCTGTTGTCAGTTTTAAGAAATAAAACAAAACACACACTATAATAAACAATATTACACGAAGGCCATGACCTGCAGGAGCAAATCAAACAAATTCTGTGACATCATAATGACAACAAAATGTCGATCTTCATTTGTGTAATTTTTTATAACATCTCTATAATTGGTTATTAAAAACTTTCAAAGCTTACTAAAAATAATTTACAAGTCTGATTCTGTTGTGTGTAACTTCCTAAGTACAGCTGTGTATTGGATATTAAAAAGTACGAAACTTCAGGTCGTTTGATGACATTATCACAATTAAAAGTGAAATATTATTATAGTTAATGCCGTGATATATTTGTCACTAATATACATATTAAGTATATAGCCTATTGATGATATGAAACTCAAACCTTTTGGGGTTATATATGTATACGTAGAGAACATCTTAAATTAGATCTTCATTTCTATAATTTACTGAGTGACGGCTGTATTAATATATGCAGTATATGTTACTGAAAACTACAAAACTTACGTAAGTTAAAATTATTATTAAAAATGAAGTATTTTTATAGTTATTAATCAAGTGGTGTGGGTCTTTTTCATATATTTAATGGCGGTGTGGTGTGGATATTTATATGCGTGATTCTTTCCAGTATTGTCTCGAGAGAGCGCAGAAATTACAGTTCCTAAGAAAAGACCAAAAGGTATCACTTACTGATAAAATAAGAGGCCTACAAGATTTTTTAGTCTCCCGATCATTTCAGCAAGATCTCTTAGCAGGATAAAATGATTCTACCCTCTACATTTCAATGCATGTAGTTCACGAAAAAATGCAGCAGCTATACTAAGATGCTATGTCTATTGTTCGAAAGCATAGCAATCCTGACATTTTCTTACCTCTCACCTACAATCCACAATGACCTGAAATAGCTACTACTGCTTTACTCCCACATGAAAAACCCACTGATCGTCCTAACAAAATTTGATAACATAATCTCAAGGAAAAAATGGAATTCTCTGCATCATAATCCACAGTTAATTCCCGATTTACCACGAAAATCGTCTGTAGCTGCATTTAGATTGGCAACAGCCATGATTGTTTGGCCAAACACCTGCATAGAATTGGAATATATCAGTCTCCTAACTGCCCATTGTGCAACTCAAATCAAGAAATGGATTCGGAACACCTCAAAATCTGTGCTTCAGTGGCTGGCCATGATAATATCTCTGAAAAATATTGGAGTGCAAGAGGTCAAATGACTTTATTGCCAAACGCCTGGCATTAGAAAGCAGCAACAACATTGTTACTTGCGTTTTCGCTTTTAAACTAAAAAAACTGAAGATGGATAGGTTAAAAAAAAGTATTTGGCTCGAAAAACCATTCAGAGAGAGTATGTTTCATTATTATGGAAGCACATAACTTTTAAAATGAGTGGTAGGCCTATTCTTCATTAAAAATAAATCTGAAAAATTGTATTTGAACTTCTAATGAACTTAGTTTGCAGCATTTGCTGCACAAGCCACTAGTCGAGGAATTGTGCACATGACTCACGTTCCCAGTTGGCAGTAGATGGCGCCGTGGGCGTCGGCCTGGCACTCCCGGTTGGCCTCGCACATCATCTTCTGCATGCAGGCGTCGTCGCTGGTCCGCAGCGTCCGCACGTACCCCTTAAGCAGGGACAGCCCGGCCACCGCGGCCTCGGACACGGAGTCCTTGCGCCCCAGGGACCGCGCGGCCAGCGAGCGGTGGCTGAAGGACGTCTTGAGCGCGTCCAGAAGGTTCACCACGATGTTGATGAACTGCAACAGACACGGGAGTGAGGGTGAGGTCCTGCGGGCAGCGCCGCGTGGTGAGGGCTTCGCGAAGCGCTACTCACCTCGCCGGCCTGCTTGGCCATGGTGGCGACCTGGTCGGGGTCCTTGGAGCCCAGGAGCGCGGACAGCACGGCGGCCAGGATGCCCTGGGCAGGGAACAGCAGCTCTTACACCCGTCTACACGCCGCGGGAGAACGGCTCTGACGGCAGCGTTGCCAACATGCGCCAGCCAAACTCTCTACTTTCTACTCTAAGATACACTACTACACTTTACAGAATGAGTCGCGAATTTATTCCGACACTTTTCGGAGCTTATTCTTGACGCCATTTTGAGTAAAAGTCCATATATTATGAAACCAGTCTTATTATCGAACAGTTTGGTGACTTGATCTGACAAGGGAAGGGTTTCGGCTCTAACAGGAATTTCGTATCCAAAATTTGTATACAGGCCCATCTTTACAACTCTGTAAAGCTCCCAATAGGTGTTATTATGGGTTGCAAAAACAAGTTAAATCAAGATTGCTATCTCGTGGCACAAAATGTAGACTATATAAGACCCTAATAAAACCGGTGTTGACCTATGCATCAGAGACATGGCCTCTTACTGAAAGGGATAAATTTAGATTGTCCGCATTCGAAAGGAAGATATTGCGAAGGATTTTTGGACCTGTAAGGGATGGTGAAACTTGGAGAAGAAGATATAACAACGAATTATACCAGCTTTATGAGTCTCCCGATATAATAACATCCATTAAGATTGCTCGTCTGAGATGGGCAGGGCATGTTAAGAGAATGGATGAATGTGAAATACCTAGGAAGGTTATGGAATATGGGATTGCTGGAGGAAGAAGAGTTGGAAGGCCAAAGCTACGATGGATAGACTGTGTTATGGATGACATTAAGATGCTTGGAGTGAAGAACTGGTGGACGGTGGCTAAAGATCGAGACCGATGGAGAAGAATTCTTAAGGAAGCCGAGGCCCGATCCGGGCTGTAGCACTATAGATGATGATGAAACCTCCCAAAAGCATTCGTTTGTGTAATATGTGGTTTGTCTGTTAGAGCCAGTGGCGTAGCGTCAATGTAAGCTAAAAAGCTCAGCTTCCCCAGTTAATAATAATTTCATAATAAACCTGCAGTTTATGGACAAAACTATTTATTAATTTTAATAGAATTTATATTTACGCGTTAAATATTGTGATGCGGCAGCTCAGGATGATTTGTGATGCAGCAGTAAACAAGAAGCCTACACACGCCAGCTTCCAAGCAGACTGGTTTATTCTGTGTAATCCACCCCGCAGATTTTCCATCCCTTTCTAACTAAACTACCCTAGTCGCAAGGCTCGCAAGAAGCTAGCTTTAACATTTAAAATAAGTAGTTTCCGAGTTATCCCTTTTCGTCAGTTGTGTTCAGTTGAAGTGTTAGTGTGCACTGTGGCTGATATAATAAATAATGAGTGAAATAACAGTTCCTGACCTAATTTACTTGAATTTTTTAGGACAATTGTATTATCAAGACTGACTTACGAACAAAAGTGTGATTTAAAAAACAAATGACCGACTCCCTTGCTGTCAATGAAGGACACAACCAAAAGACAGACGCATACTTACGTAATGATACTGATATTGTGATTTCTCTAAGTATGACAGGGAGTGAGCTAATGTTATACGTATATGTGTCTATTTGTTAAGAGATAGGCGTATGTGTAAACCGTGAAATCATATTTTACTACGTATCACTTGAGGTCATGCCTTATTGGTGTTACTTACGATGTTCCAACCAATCTTCGACTGCTGACTTGAAATTGACTACTATTTATTTTAAGACTGTATTTTTCTAATACGTTTTCTCATATTGCATGAAAGACAACTTGAGTTAGCTTCCCCTGCTCATAATTTCATGCTACGCCACTGGTTAGAGCACTGTACAAGTTGAGGGATGGGGACAGCACTGCAGGGGATGGGACACCTTACCCGTTAGCCTAGCCTAGAAGCTAGTGCGAGTGGTAAACTGTCCAGAGCCCATTTAAGAACATTTTTCTCCAACGTTCTGTCTGAAAATATTGCAGATAATCAAAACTATATATTGTTGTGTGAGTCATTGAATGCGCACAAGGACGCAACCTTAATAAATGAATCATTCCAAGGCTAGGACATGGAATGTATGATCATTCCACCTAAAAAAAAAAAACTAAATATATCCAGCCTCTAGATGTCTATTTCCTTAGACAATACAAAATATATGCTCGGAGGATAACATATTACATAAGGACTCTTGCTGAAAATCCAGAACTTAACTTGGGAAATCGAGTGTGTATAATGAAAATGCACTCTGTTATTCGTAACCAGTTGTCTGCTCCAGTATACCGCCCTATGCTTCAGTATTCCTGGCAGTCAGCTGGTTACGTGAATCCTGAACAAGTCTCGGACTTCAAAAATGTAATTCAGGTGGCATTTGATTTTTCAGCACTGGAGTGTGGTTCAGAAGATTGTTCAGGTGTTGCTTCTGCGTGTTGTGCTTATTGCTCTGCTCCATGCTGTTTCATGCATTTTATAGAGAATCCTCATGTAGGCTACATTTTTAAAGAAGTGTATTGACCAATACCAACCAAACGGAGACTTACGCAAATGAATGATTTTACGGACTTCATCACCATTGTGAGGTAAGACCCTGTACAAATTTTTAACCAAAAATTCCTGTTCGAGCCGAAACCCTTCCCTTGTGAGTAGATAGGATCAAGGGGACGTTATGCTAGCCCGGATAGAAACAGGTGATGAGTCTTGGGTGCATCATTACTAGTCCGAAAGAAAGCGTGCATCGATGCTCGGATCAAGTCACCAACGGTACACTCTAATCTCTAGCCTTTACCATGATGTCACGAGACTTCGTGTCGCTGCTATCAGCTATACTGACACAGTTCCAGACTACCAAAGAGAAGGATGCGTGTTATGGAAGGAAGAACCGCGATTTTATCCACATTTCAAAATCGGACACTTATATACAGGGTGTCTCCAACCTTTATGATAAAAATTATACAGATGGTAGAGGACTCTAAACTGATCATTTTGACACCAGGAAGCAGTGGTCGGAAATACATGTTTCAGGAGCTATAATGTCTTGAAAAAGTAATAAATTTGAAGAACATTTTTGCAAGCTCCTTTAATTTTTTTACATACATAAACAACTTTCATCTCATAGCAACTGTTCAAAGTGGTGATCACCAGCCTTGACACATCCAGAACAATGCATGACATTTTGCTCCACTCTCTTAATTAAATATCCCTGGTGTCTGTTGTACAATGAGGCAGGCAGGTAAGAATCTGTTGCCCAGGTGATCATGGCTATGATGTGGGCAGTGTTACAACCACATTCTCTTGCAAGCAACAGGATATTTAATATTCAAAAATAAACCACACATGTTGGGCCAATTATACAGTGTTCATAGATTTGATAATAAACATAAAAAATTATATATTACAGTTATATGAACACTAATAAATATAATATAATTAATAAAGAAATTAGTAATAGTCAGACATGTTTCGTAGATGCTTCTCCATCCTCAGTGACTTTACCACGACGGCTGGTTCAGGTGATCGAACCGCCTTGTTGCTTGACAGTCTCCTTTAAGGGGAGAGGATGGTATTTTTTTAACTTTTTTCCTATTTGGTGTAAAATATTAATTTGTTGTATGTAGAGAGCTCATAGCTGTAGCAACTCAACCAAAAATAAACATTTTGAAAAAAAATTATTTGGGGGCCCAGATTTTAAAAAAATATACCCAATGCAGGATTTTACTAAAACCGATATATCTAAACCATTTTTAGAGGTAGATTCATCCAGTTTTTTGCAATGTACTTGCAAAAGCATGTTCTACAAACTGTCTGTAACAGAATTTTGATATTAGTCCCTACGTTTGTAAAATAAACAATTAAAAATTAATAACACTTTTCTTAATTCTTTCCTTGCAAACAAACGGACGTATTTTTAAAATGAAATCAATTAACAAAATTCTGTTACAGAGAAAAGTTTTCTAATAGTCTAAAGAATAGGTGTTCTAAATTTCACGCATGTATCTTTAACAGTTCAGAAATTATTTCCATTTTTGTCTGGCAATGCAGCAAAAAAATGAAGTTATCGTAAATCGATAAAAGGGGGCGAGTGATTTAAAAATCCATAGCGCAGGAAGTTTAAAAATGGCGACTCAACATCCGATAAGGGCACAAATACCCACGAAATGTTATGCAATGCATTCCACACATATCAAAGAGTATTTTAAAGAATTTTTTTTTTTTAATTCAATTTACCGGAAACAACAATAAAAGGGGGCGAGTGATTTAAAAATCCATAGCAGGAAGTTTAACAATGGCGTCTGAACATCTGATAAGGGCACAAATACCTACAAAATATTATGCTATGCATTCCACACATAGCCTATCACAGAGTATTTCAAAGAATGTTTTTTTTTTTGAAAATTTACTCATTTTTCACCAAAAAAATACCATCCTCTCACCTTAAGCCAAGCAACAACGCGGTTTGATCACCTGAACCAGCCGTCATGGCAAATAGTCACTGAGGATGGAGAAGCATCTTCGAAACATGTCTGACTTTTACTAATTTCTTATAATTATATTATATTTATTAGTATTCATATAACTGTAATATATAATTTTTATGTTTCTTAGGATATTTAATGTTTTATGTCCAAAACTACATGCACCTCATAGCAACAGTTTAGAGCTCAGAGCAGTTGTTGAAAATGGCGACCCCCTGTCTCAATACATGCATTACAACGACGCATGAAATTTTGTAAGCAATAACCATAACAAATATCACCATGGAAGCGCCAGGCAGTTGTTTGTTACGAAAATTAAAGCAGCTTACAGAAACATCCCTCGTATACACCATAGTCTAGTATATACAGTCACGAAGCTTGAGTTGTGAGGGTGCTAGGAACAATAGACTGTGCCGGTACTATTTCGCATTATATGTAATGAGGTGATATTAGCGATCCTAGTGGTTAGCAACTATCTATGGATGTATATTTACTACGTATTGAGCTTCGTGACTGTATATACTAGACTGTGCATACACTTTCAAGATATCGTGGCGCCCAAAGTAGCCATTTCCGACCACTGGTTCCTTATGTCAAAATGCTAAGTCCTCTACCATCTGTATAATTTGACCCTAAAGGTTGGAGACACCCTGTATATGAGCTTTTTTTCTCCACAATGATGTCAGAAATCAGATCCTAGAGTATGGCACAATCTTTGTGAATCACCCTGTATATGTAGACGTTCGGACCTGTACTTGCTCAGAATGACGCGAGGATTAAGCTCCGTGAATGTCGGTGTAACTTTGTGACTCACCCTCTATGTAAGTATCTAGGATCGGCGGTAAAAATTAGAATCCTTAAAAGACAAAAAAAGAAAATGACAGTGTTTGTACACTTGAGCTGACTTCATGGAAATGCGACAACTCAAGTGTTATCATGGTAACTTAAACAAAACACTGCACTGGATCGGCAGTTGAACCACCTCCCCAAGGGCTGTCAGAGCCGTTCTTGTAGCGGCCTAAGCACAACTAAAGCACCCAGCACCCATGTAGCGGTCACTGACCTGCATCGGAGAGCCGTTGTCCACCTTGTCGATGCCGTCCCCACCGCCGCCGGCCCCGCCCCCCAGGATGGCAGTCAGGATCTTGAGGCCCACGGTCAGAATGTTTGCCCACGGCGACGGCGCCACGGGGTCCGCGTCCAGGGAGTCGGACTTGGTGGGCCCGGTCTGGGGACTGAAGAGCATCTGCATGACCATGCCGATCATATTGCTCCAGGAGAAGCCCTCCGACCCTGCGCTGCCGCCTACGGAGTTGTCGTCCAGCTCGTGGTCAAGCGACACCTTCTTGAGGGCGTTCGGCTTCTCCGCGAACTTGCGCGGCTCCGGCAGACACAGCGCGGGCGCCGCCAGCAGCACCACCAGTACCCACCCCGTCAGCTGTCGATGCTGCATTCTGCACATACAACCGTTTATACATACATTATTTATCTTCCAAAAGTTCTTAGTTTTCGGCGTTTTCAAAACTGTGAAAGTGCTACTTCTGCTCATGACAAATAGGCCTACACAGAGGACTATTATCATCTTATGTTATTAGATCTATTTTGCAATTCATTTTTAATTTTCAGAGAAGTCTATATTGTATCTTAAAAGTATTTATTTCAGTCACTGACTTCACAGCATATGTTTAAGGTGCTACACCTTTACATTACATATTTAAAGGACGTATGAACGTTTTCGTTGGTCTACGCCAACATCATCAGATACGAAGTACATTTCAGCAATATCAGTGCTCTCTACATAATATCTACAAATACAAAACATATTTAGTGGCACGCAAAATGAGACATATTAAAAACCAACATTGCTGTGATACACATTGGCATTAATATATGACTGCCTTCATTGTCACTTACTTAAAATACACGTATAGATTACAAAATATATTGATTCACACACACACACACACACACACACACACACACACACACATATATATATATATATATATATATATATATATATATATATATATATATATATAAATGCAAGTCTTCACATATGAGATAATAAAATAACAAGATTTAAAAGTGATAAAAATAATATAATATAAAACTGAGATAAAAAGTATTATGAATGTGAAGAGTTGCAAAATTATTTCTGTTTCACAATAATATATATATATTTCCACCATTCAGAAACGTATGTATCATGGTTTGTGTCACGTAATTATTTGAATATTTTTCAAATTTATATGGTTCTACTACTTAAAGCCCACATTCTCAGATTTAAACCTATTTTTTCGTAGCTATTTAAATGATTAATTTTATAATATATGCGGTTCACACTAGAGTCGTACACAAACGGTTACGAAAAACAGAAATTAAGTATTGCTGTTGAACGCCTGGCGCTATAGTCAGTATGCAAAGCTCTCCCATCTCGCGAAATGTCTCAGGGTCGGTTTATCAAATATTCGAAATGTTTCTAATTCTTTGCGGGTGGACTGCAAAGGCAGACCACATGGAACCATACAGGAGTTACAAGACCCTTTGCCAGGACTCGTTTATCATCGTGTAGGCCTACTATTTAATTTATAATTCTTCCTCTCTCAGTACATTCAATCAATCATCCATCGATTCATCCATCATCCATTCATCCATCCATCGACTCATTGATTTATTCGTACATCGATTATTAGTTCATTGATTCATTAGTTGATTCATTCATTCATCCAGTCTAGGTATTACAATTGGGTATCTTCAAGGGCAACAACATGCTCGTGAAAGTAGGCTACAAGCATTTGAGGTTCAAAGTATTTGTCTTTTTGTTAATAACACTCTATCTCTTAAAAATGATTTATTAATGAAATAATAATGCAGTTCTCTAGAGTAATTAAAAGACATTATATATTAACAAATACTGTTTTAGAGGTATGCATTTTGAGTTTAAAATGTAAATATTACACTAGAATGTAGGCCTATGTACTTATTTGCTCTTCTCTTTAGTAAGTAATTGTAATTTACTCTATTCTTGCATTTCTTTACGCACCGGATTTCATATTCTGCATTACACTTATTTCCTTTGTTGTTACTGGTGTCCATTCGTTCATTTATGTATTAGTTATGAAGATAAGTGTATTAAAGTGTCCAATCAATAATTGTAGACCTATATCAAGCAAACACATTTTTAATAAGACAAAGTAAATTTCCTTCAATTGTTACTCCGTTTGGGTACTCAGAAAATGTCTGTTTCATGTATGATGAAGTGCGCCTGGTGTTCTGTCTATCTGCAAAACATAAGGGGTAATCGGTTGAAAATCAAATATTCGAACGGCTGCCCGACCTTGACGGAATCTAAACCGGTTGTAAGCGCTATTTTGCAGCTCTCTTGTTCACACTTTCTGAATTTTATTGAACCTAAAATGCCTAAATGGGATGTTACTTTCAAAGTTAGTTTACAGTAAAATGTATAATGCATAATTTTCAAACACAAATGAATAATACCCTACCAAGTTAAAATAAAGCGCTATAATATAATTATAATAATTTTCAAAATAAAGGCATACAGTAGGCCTATTTACTTACACATTTGACAATAATTAATAATCTCTAACGTTCACTTATTTAATAAAATTGCAAGAAGGACAAGGTATTTATCTCTCAAATATTTATCAACGAATTTCATATTCCAGAAGACTTAGTATGTATCTATAATCTCTGCTTTCACAGAAAAGCAATGGCTTACACTCGTGCAAGAAATTCAATTTTTCGCGTGTGAATTATGGCCTGTCTAGTCAAATACATCTCGTAGTGATAATTTTCTGTGATAATTTCATTTCGCTTCAAACTCGTGTTTCTTGTCATGAGATAAATTGTCTGCATAACACAAAATCTAGGATTGCTATTTTGTTGATGTATGTTGTCCGATTCACGCAGCACACGTCAACAAATAAACTAATTTTCTTTGCAACAAGTCTGATAAAAAAAATATCGCTGAAAGATTAGTGATATAAGATCCGAGTCCATTCGACGTGCATGTGAATTAGTATGTCAGAATTTACCTTTGTGCTCTGTATATTTAATACTAGTTTTATTTTTCGTGTGCTCGTTTTCTGCTAAAATTTCTCACGATCTGGTGTCTCAACCTTCACCCTTCATTTGTTTATTCAGTGCCGCTTTCTACAAGATCAGCAAACCTGGTTGATGAAGAACTTCTCCGAAGGCTATGGACTTCCGTAAAAGGCCTCAACAATGTGCTGTCCAGGCTGTGGTAAGTGTATGAAGTAGTGATGGGCGAAGTTGTTCTTTTCCCGGAACAGTTCCGACGGTTCCGGTTCCGAAAAAATACTATGTTCCAAATAACAGTTCCGAAATAACAGTCACCAGTGGTGATGAGTCGGAGTCGTTGAGTCGTTCAAACGAACGTTACAGTACCCTCCCTCTTCACCTTGCAGCTCACACTGGAGCACTCATAGGCATGACATAGTACACATTCTTATCTATAGATGGCACTGCAATGCACATTCGAATCGATTTTGGAAAATTGCTGTGCATGCGGACAGAACTCAAAAGCTTAATGTTAGTAATTACACAGCTGTTGACTACAAGGACAGAATACAACACTTTGTTTTCGTACATAAAGTTATAAAGACATGGTAGCCAACTAAAAAAATAACATAACATTTAAAACATATGGTATGTAATTTCTGTTCTCTCTATTACATAATAAAAAAACAAATCATTAATTTTTATTTTTACTTTTCTTAATGCACAGTTATAATAATAATAATAATAATAATAATAATAATAATAATAATAATAATAATAAATATTACAATTTCATAAATAAAAAAAGATATATATTGGCAGTACTGAAACCTGGAAACCCCGCAGTGGGTTAGTAAAATCTTGGAATCGCATCTTTACCAAAGTGTAATTTAAACTTCGCATTAAACCTTGCTCTCCAAATCCGTACTTATATGGGTAGTTTCCAACAAATAATGCTACAACATTTTGTCGTTCTTTGATAACAGAGAAGATAGCACAAAAACTTGTGCTTGTCAGACTTAACCTCAACAAACGACATACAGACATTGTAACTAAACCACTCATTACCATTTACGACTTTAACCTTTGTATAGAATCAGCTGATCAATGAATTAATAATAGTATGCGTACTTTATGACTTTGTAGAATGTTTATAAAACAGAATTAGTCAACTAATGGTGAAATAAACCATAAAGCGGGAATCAATATTACAGATTATTGAATACTTACTATAACATTACAGATGATTGGCCAGTCTTACAAATGTTGATATTAAAGTTCGCGCCACCGCAAGGATTCCAATTTCCATGCGCCCCCTCCAACCACGTGAGAGTTTCAAGTACAGTGTAACTGCAGCTGTCGTTGGTTCATCGGAACAAGCTCCGACGTTCCGACTGTTATCTCGGAGTCGGAACATACCTTGTGCAACGCGGTACTGCGAGCCCGCAACAGCTGGGCAAGTGAGCAGCTCGGAGTCGGAACACTGTTATTTCGGAACAGGAGGTTCCGACCTACTGTTCATTTTTGCAACAGTTCCGAGGGAGTCGGAACATACCTTGTGCCACTCGGTACTGCGAGCCCGCAACAGTTGGCAAGTGAGCAGCTCGGAGTCGGAACACTGTTATTTCGGAACAGGAGGTTCCGACCTACTGTTCATTTTTGCAACAGTTCCGAGACCGGAACAGTTCCAAAATAACTGTTGTGTTATTTTTACCCATCTCTAGTATGAAGTTATTACAATTTATTTCTTTAAAAATGCGCAAAACTAAATGTATATAGGCATGAAACATAGGAATATTTGAAAACTTAGTTTAAGCTGAACCAAGTTCAGTTTAATTTTCATTAAATTAGATTCGTCGTATCTTAATACCTAGTAACGGTTTCGTTACCGAGTTGTTTATCAAGTCATTAAAGTACTATGAATTTTGCGTGTTTAGTTTTGGGTAGACATTTTCATTTCTTGACGTCACTAATTGGATTCAGGTCGTAGTTAGCAAGTTTACACTTTTAACAAATTTAAGGACAATTAAGACGTTTAAGTCTTTGGCTGTGTGTATACGTCTTAGAAAATTCGAGGACTGATATATGAAATTTAAAACGTTCCCAAAAAGAATAAAAATATTTTGATAGCGTAATGGCCCGCAGACTTGACTGAAGGCCCAAACAGAGATTAGTCTATCATCATCAGTATTTCAATTCGTTCTCTTTCTGCAAGATTCGCCATAATTAATCACTTGAAAGAACCATTGTTATTGGATTGTTTTGAGTAGTTTTTGTTTGTTAAGTTTATTTGTACACGCTTTGACATCTGTGGTCACATCGCGTGTGTTGTAGATAACTTGTGTTCATGAAACTCGGGTAGTTTTTGTCTATGATTATATTTTATTGTTGATGGCGATAAATTGATATAGGCCACTGAAGCATTTCTCTTGTTATGTTAAGATTATAAATTTGAGGCAATTTTCACAAAATAATAGTTCATAAATGTTTTTTAAAAATATTGTTTTATACGTTTTGAGATTTGAAGACTCCAAAAATTGAAAAATAAGTATATTGTGTGATTTTTAAAAAAAGAACAGTCTCTTTGGCACACTCTTTATAGGCCTATAGGTTTTTAAAACATAGTCAAAATATTTCTTTCTTCACTCCCTATAACTTGTGTAGGATATATGATTTCTTCAGAAATTTAAATAATAAGAAAGCCACAAGTAGCGTTCCATATTTCTACTTACTCTGCATATTGCGTTTTAACATGAAGTGTCCCTTTGTCCCGTTTAGAAGCATTAAAAAAATCCCACAATATGGAGCTAAATGACAGCTGTGAGCAGTATGGTATGAAGATAAATGCAAACAAGACGAAGAGCATGGTTATCGGAAGAAAAATAAAGAAGGTAAACGTGCGATTTCTAAATGAGATAGTAGAGCAAGTGGATAGCTACAAATACTTGGGGTGTACTATAAGCAGTAACATGAGCTGCTGCCAGGAAATCAAAAGGAGGATAGCAATGGCAAAGGAAGCTTTTAATACTATAAAAAGGAGCATTTTCTGCGGACCACTGGAGAAAGAACTAAGGAAGAGACTAGTGAAGTGCTTTGTGTGGAGTGTGGCATTGTAGCTTATGGGATAGAAACATGGACATTACGACGAAGTGAAGAGAAACGAATAGAAGCATTTGAAATGTGGATATGGAGAAGGATGGAGCGTGTGAAATGGACAGACAGAATAAGAAATGAAGCTGTGTTGGAAAGAGTGGGTGAAGAAAGAATGATGCTGAAACAGATCAGGAATCAATCTTCTTAATGTATCCAGCTGTTTGCTGACAACATAAAGTCCACTATAGTCCACTGTAGTCTATTCAGTTGTTTTTCACGAGAAATGAGGGGTATTTTGATCGGTGTTCATTATAGATGCCTGTTGCTAGTAGCCAGAGGTGGGGTGTAGTCAATATATACTGCAGGGCTGTGTCTTCTGCAACTGGGTACTCACCTTGTCGTGGTGAGGGGGCTTAAACTTGTTGTTTAAGCTAACAAGTAACAAAGAGGTACCCACAGAAGCCTGCATTAACACCAACGCAGTCCCACTATATTTTTCACTGTTTATATTCATGGAGTCCCTCAGTGTAAAATTCTCCGGAGGTAAAATAGTCCCTCAATCGGATCTCCGGGTAGGGACTGCACTGAGAGATGCCAAGAATCGTACTAAAGTCCTTATTTGGAACACCAAAACTGATCAGGAAGAGAAAAAGGAATTGGCTAGATCACTGACTACTGAAGGATGTACTGGAAGAAATGATGAACGAGAGAAACGTTTGAGGCAGAAGAAGATATCAGATGATAGACAACATTAAAATATATGGATCATATGAGGAGGCAAAGAGGAAGGCGGAAAATAGGAGATATTGAATGCTGGGTTTGCAGTGAATGACCTCCCTTGGGCGGAAAACTATGAATGAATATGAGGTATATTTCGTGGATTGGCTACACTGTTTGAGGAACATTTGTTTCTATACTTGTTTTTTTTTTTAAAGATGGGACATGACAGGAGCGTTGCGATCGGAAAAACAACTGAATGCCACATAGCGTGGTAGGCCTGTTGCTATGGTAACAACGGTTGAGTTGCCAAAGTTACATTTTCCACGTGGCGAATGCTTAATAGCTCTCTTGGCTACATTTATTGTGCACACAATGTTAGCAAAAGTACGTTTCGTCTTTGATTCTCTGTCGATTTTTGTATTGTTTTCTTACCTTCGCGTCAATTGTCAATTAATGTTTTAACGTTAGCCATCTTAACGACAATTGCTAGCTTCCATCAGCTGGCAGCGTGGTAGTCTATATTGGCAACATGGCACTGTAGTTCCAAGCTCAGCCGCTTAACTGTCATGTCCCATCTTTCAAAAAAACAAGTATAGCTGAGAAGAAACTACCTACTGAAGGATGTACTGGAAGAAATGGTGAACGAGAGAAACGTTCGAGGCAGAAGACGATATCAGATGATAGACGACAACATTAAAATATATGGAACATATGAGGAGGCAAAGAGGAAGGCAGAAAATAGGAGAGATTGAAAAATGTTGGGTTTGCAGTGAATGACCTGCCCTTTGGCGGAAAACTATGAATGAATATGGGGTATATTTCGTGGGTTGGCTACACTGTTTGAGGAACATTTGTCACTAGATAATTCCGCGAGCTGAGAGACATTAGCGACACCTGTGTTCTGGTAGGTGAATCACAGTATGTTAGGGGCTGCTGGCGACCCACAAAGTGCCGACGACCCACTTGCAAGGAAAGCGAGCTGCGCGCACGAGGGCAACGACCTGCTGCCGCGGGTTCGATCCCCGGCGACTCGTCTGCTCATCTGCATGTGCCGTTGCCCGCAAGTAGACCGCGGCGCGGCGGTCCACTTATTTCCACCTCGGAGAGAAACTCGCTTCTAGTTCCCACGTTCCTCTTAAAGTGCCGCCACGCGTCAAGTAGGCCACGACCCCGTCTCCCCGATTCCATTAATAAATACTCTCTTGTGTGCCGTGCCATATGACAGGTGTCCTTACTGCCCTTACCGCGGGACCCCATCGAGCTGGGTTGGAGACGCAGTGGTAGTCTTCGCCAACTAGCGACTCCCCCCACCTTGAAGTCCTAGTATCACGTCCCCTTTACTTCCCTGGCCTTGAAAATTGTGTCAGCTTCCTGCCTATGTAACCTTGAAAGTAATGCAAATGCAGACTTCGTATTGCGGAAAGAAGACAACGGAACTGGAATATTTCATGGGATTCCTCTAAAGCAGGGCTGGGCACCAAGAGCGAATTCTACTTTCTCACGGGAGCCATATGACTTCTCTTCTACCCCTTTCTTCCCCGCCGAACACCGCGCAGCGTTGATGCCGTGACGGATGAATATTAAAGGCTGGTTCACAATAAACCGGAAACGAGAATCGGAACGAAAACGAAAACGGTAAAATTGTTAAAATGTGTACATTTAAATATGAGCATTCACAATTAACGAAAAGCTTGCCGGAGCCCGGGATCGGGAACGGAGAGTTGGCCAAGTTTCAAGTTTGTCGTTCACGTTTCCGATCACAGCCCACTAGATTCATTCCATTGCCATCTAAAAGCTATTTTGTCGTCCTATATATTTTGTAGCAAGAAGACCGTGACGTAACCTATGCATTATTTTGTTCTGTGCTGTGCATCATGGAGCAAGTTTTATTTGATAAGATTCTAATATTGAGTGTTGAGGAAAGTCCTCACGTTTACGATAAAGATGAGAAAATGAAGGAGAATACGTGGCTTTCAATAGCTGCATCTTTGAACACCGATCGGAAGCGAATCATATTTTATTACTATTATTGGTTGTATTACACACTACATATTCACGTTTCAATTCAATAACTACTGTTGTGTTCATTTTTGTTCTATTACAAATGTTTCTTCTCTATTTATTTTACGTTATGGTAGACTTAAAATAGGTTGTGATAATAAAGATGCATGGGCATATTTATAGTACCGTACCTAATGAAATGTTTCAGTTGAAATTTCGAAGTTGGTTAACCTGTGTTTATGTTGGCTGCCTTGTATTTATGAGAGAACGCCATTGGCCAATTATACACAAATGACATCAGAATGCGTAATATCGACTTTACATATCGTTATTGACATACATATCGATATGCATAGTCGTCTACGTTCTCGGTTTATTGTGAATCAAAAATTTTCATATTCACGTCCTCTGCTTCTCGTTTTCATTCTGGTTCTCGTTCCCGGTTTATTGTGAACCAGCCTTAAGCGTCCCCGTTTAGAGTTTGGATTCGCTCCCGGTGCCCAACCCTGCTGTAAAGCAGTTGTATTCAATGTATGGTACGCGTACACCACGCGGGGTTGTCTCAAGGGGTACTCTCACCACTGATTACATGTAAAAATGCTGACTTGTTTATTTTATTATACTTCTTGATAATTATTGCATTATATTGTAGTTTCTTCTGCAATATCAACTTGTTTTTCCTTGCTTGAATAACATTTTACGTAAATCATTACTATTTTAGGCCTATTGCATCAATAACTACTCGTTTCCATTCAGTGTTCTGCCCAAGGGCAGATCTTTCACTGCAAACCCAGCTTTCTCCAATATATCCTATTTTCTGCCTTCCTCTTAGTCTCCTCATATGATCCATATATCTTAATGTCGTCTATCATCTGATATCTTCTTCTGCCCCGAACTCTTGTCCCGTTCACCATTCCTTCCAGTGCATCTTTCAGTAGGCAGTTTCTTCTCAGCAGTGACCCAACCAATTCCTTTTCCTCTTCCTGATCAGTTTCAGCATCAGTCTTTCTTCACCCACTCTTTCCAACACAGCTTCATTTCTTATTCTGTCTGTCCACTTCACACGGTCCATCCTCCTCCATATCCACATTTCATAGCCATCGGCGTGGCTCAGTCGGTTAAGGCGCTTGCCTGCCGGTCTGAAGTTGCGTCCGGGCGCGGGTTCGATCCCCGCTTGGGCTGATTACCTGGTTGGGTTTTTTCCGAGGTTTTCCCCAACCGTAATGTGAAGGGTAATCTATGGCGAATCCTCGGCCTCATGTCGCCAAATATCATATCGCTATCACCAATCTCATCGATGCTAAATAACCTAGTAGTTGATACAGCGTCGTTAAATAACCAACTAAAATAAAAAAAATCCACATATCAAATACAGTACTTCTATTCGCTTCTCTTCACTTCGTCGTAATGTCAATGTTTCTGCCCCATACGAAGCACTTCACTATTCTCTTCCTTAGTTCTTTCTCCAGAGGTCTGCAGAAGATGTTCCTTTTTCTATTAAAAACTTTCTTGACCATTGCTACTCTCCTTGTATTGTTTGGATGTTTAGACGTTATGCTGTGTATGAAATAAATCAAAGATAATTATATTGCATTATTAAGAGTTACTTGATGTTTATCTTTTGTGCTTTATTGGGGTTTGCATCGTCGCGCTCCCGTTAAGGACCAATATGAGGACCTTATTTTCGCGTGTATAAGACGCACCCGAATTTTGAGACAGTAAATTGAAAAAGAAAACAAATTCGTATTTTGTTGCAGAGGACCTAAGATAAGATAGACGCATTGAGAAATTTTGCAACGATGTAAATTCCGGAGTTCATGTCATGACTGCGCGTAACGGTTAAAGCTGGTCCACAATAGACCGGGAACGGAAACGACAACTAGAACGGAAACATTGTTAAAATGTATTTAAATGTGAGCATTCACAATTAACGAGAAACTTCCTTGCCGGAACCCGGGAACGGGAACGTAAGAGATGGTCAACTTTTAACTTTGCCGTTCTCGTTTTTGATCACAGCCTACTAGATTCATTTATTGTGATCAAAAAGCTCTTTGTCGTATATTTTATAGCAAGACTATAACATAATTTCTTGTTCATCTATTGCTTGTAACAACCCAGAAATTCAGTAGAATTACTTTCGATATATACGATATACTATAATATCGTCGGTTTCTTGATAAAAATGACCACCAAGTCACATTGAAGGCTTCCAGGCATTATGAAAATTTAAGACATAATTTTATATTAAAAACTAATAATACAGCACATTTACCTTCAAAATAACTAATTACTAACATATAAAGAAGTACAGTTATCTTTGGATGGACCATTAAACCTTTAAACGCCTTTTCCCAATAATTTTGCATTTTGGACTTGGTCACTTTTACCAAGAAACCGACGATACGTGTATATGTGACCAGGTTACCACGTGAATTGAATTCTTAAATATTCCGTGCCTTAAATTTCAAAGTTGGTTAACCTGTATTTATGTTGGCTGGCTTGTACTCATGAGAGAACGCCATTGGTCAAGTATACACAAATAACATCAGAATGCATAATTACATATCGTTATTGACATACATATCGATATGCATAGTCGTTTCCGTTCTCGGTTTATTGTGAATCAAAAATCTTTACGTTCATGTTCTCCGCTTCCGTTTTCGTTCTAGTTCTCGTTCCAGGCTCATTGTGGACCAGGGGTTGCAGACTGTGTGGTAGTAGATATGCATTGTTTATTACGTAAGAGTGGAAGTGAAAGTAACGGTTTTTTTATTTATCTCGAGTATAGGCCGCACTCAATATTTGAAACAATAATTTAGCAAAATAAGTGAGAGCTATATTCGCTAAAATACGGCATTACAGAAATATTAACGGACATTTTTCTCGAGTAAGTACCACCTTAAACACCCCACATTAAGAAAAGTTAATAGAAAATCCAACTGAGATTTAAAGGAAAATGTTGTTTTAATAGAATGTTTGATTTTATCTGCTATGAAACTTGTCTATATGAAATTCAACTCGGATTGAAAGAAAAATGTTTGTTTTGGTAGGATGTTTGTTTTTATTTGCTACGTAACTGGTTTCTTAAAATTTTCCAACGAACTTTGATCATGAAGGCAGCATTCGTAAATTTTCATTGGGAATCTTAAAACCAAACCGTGTTTACTGAAACAATACCATTATATTTGGAAATAATGGAAATTATGGGGAAAAAAAACTCGGACAAGAATAGATTGATTGAATAACTTCGGTTTATTACATTTAGAGAGAAAAATTGCCAAAGCAACCGAAAAAAAAACAGTTGAAAAGGAATATTGTAACGTTAAACTCTATAATTTTGTTAATGAAAATGTATTATTTCTCTTTCGTAAGCCATTATTATTATTATTATTATTATTATTATTATTATTATTATTATTATTATTATTATTATTATAAACTATATACAGGTTGAACCGTAAAAATTGTCGGTAATATTTCAGATGGTTATTCCTCGAAATATTTAAACAGAAACTTTTAATACAATTTTGCTCATTTTTGCTTCCTTTTTGAGATAAAAGTTCTATTATGCTCGACCATGCCGAAATGTAGTAATTATACACCTGGTAGCAATCCTTTAATGCATGTCATTAAAGTACGCCTATTCATTAAAGTTCAGGTTTTCGATTATTCTCGGATGTGCAATCGAAAGACAACGAGGGAAACGTCACGGAGGCTGGAAATCCAATACTGTCGCAGAAGGTTATGTTCTGTTACTATAATAATTAGCGTTAATTGTAAATAATATTCAAATAAATTCAATTTGTCATCTCGTTTTTCAATTCTAAATCAATTTCCAGGTTATATCAAAGTTAGTTCATGTTATTCTGTAGTATATAACAAGGTCAATGACATTATTGTTCCTCGGAAAAAATCAATACTTTCGCGTCTGCGCACATCTCACAATTTACGAGCTATGCACAAGGTCACTTCCACTCTTCAGTTAGATACGAATAAAATGAATACTTCTGAATAATTTCAAGTTAGAAATATGGTCGAACATAAAAAGTCGTATGAATGGTAATTAAGACGCTCGTATGAAAATTATGAAACTCGCTTGCGCTCGTTTCATAAACAAACATGCTCGCGTCTTAATTACTATCATTATAGACTCGTTGCATAATGTACTATTATATGAAACGTTTCGTAGCTTATTTTGGGAAAGTCGTTGATTTAATTCTCAATATGTCCAATCAATTTAAGAGAGCAATGTATCATGATGATAAACGATTTAAGAAGTTTAGCTTTGTCCTTTAAATATGCAGAAATTTGATCCGAACAAATGTAACATTTTAAAATTTATTTTCAGAACGAATGAAGTCAGTGGCGGCTTGTAACCAAATATTCGCAATTATATCGCAAACGGCTCGTTTGCAGACCTTTATTTTCAACCGTTTCAGTTTTCGCTATTAATTTTGATATACCTGTGTATATGTGTGTGTTGTAAAGGTATAAGTTACATAAGGACAGAAATTCTTAATAATGAAATGCAATAGTAGGTTAATACATTTTCTTATCTCCTTTACATTATTTTTATATTGAAGTTAAGGATTATTCTGTGCAATAAAATCTTATCGATAAAAATAAGGAGACGTCTTTAAGTGTGGAGGTACATCTTTCACTAGTTTCAATATTTTTCTTCTCTCAGAATCTATATATTGTCTACAATAAAAAAATTGTCGTGTTTAATATACACTATCTGTATATCAATAAATAATTTTAATGTTATTGAAAATCTGATAGTTATTTTTTTTTTAATTATGAACATTTTTTATGCTGTTTGATTCAGCCGAGCAGCGTTTACCTGATAACTCAAAACATATTTAAGATATTTTCATGAAACTTTTCATGCATGTAAAGTTCTCCCATATGAACAACTAACTGTAAAATCTTTAATGTAGAATGTAGGCCTATAGCTTATTTTTAAGAAATAATATGGTTCAAAATTGTTTTGAAAAGTCCACACCTGTGGAGTAACGGTTAGCGCGTCTGGCCGCGAAACCAGGTGACCCGAGTTCAATTCCCGGTCGGGGCAAGTTACCTGGTTGAGGTTTTTCCGGGGTTTTTCCTCAACCCAGTATGAGCAAATGCTGGGTAACTTTCGGTGCTGGACCCCGGACTCATTTCACCGGCATTATCACCTTCATCTCATTCAGACGCTAAATAACGTAAAATCTTAATAAAGCGTCGTAAAATAACTTACTAAAATAAAAAAAGTTTTGAAAAAAATTAGCATAAAATGAGAAAGAATGGAAAAAAAAAATGTATATATATATTTTTGAACTAGCATGTTAGATATGTTACTTTATGTTGTATATATGTTTATTAAAAATATACCAAACCAAGATTTATATCAAATTCAAACATTTGAGTCATTTATTATGTAAACACTGCCAGACTGAACAAAATTCTCAATAGTTGTTCATGATTTTTAAGAAAATTATTATTATGTTTTCGAAAACATTACAATAGTTTTTAATACACAGATAGTGTAAAGCAAGCCCATTTTTGCTTTCAGAGGACCTATGAATTCTGAGGAAAAAAAATGTTGAAATATTGTACAAGTGAGGCGATGAGCGCTCAAAATTATACTTCCACTTTACTTCTTTGTAACAGTGCTCGAAATGCGATATACAAACGAAACTTGTGCTGAAATCTTATGGAAAAACTGGGAATTATGATTAACCCCATTTACACTTTGAAGAGGACAATATGAGGAGCTCTTTAAAGCAATAAACTCGATATGAAAAGTTTGAGGGTTGGACCATTTGTGGGCTGAGCGCCGCAAATTATACTAGCGAATGGTGTACGTACTGTACCTATCACTTTAAACAAAATAGTACTACTACTATTACTGTTGTTGCTTCAATACTACTACTACTACTACTACTACTACTACTGCTGCTGCTGCTGCTGCGCAAATTCCTGAATTTGAACTCTATGGGCCGTATTCATAGACATTCTTAGCGCGGGCTTCCGGTGGATGATCAGCGAACTAACGTTTTTCGTATTCATAAACCAGTTTTAGCGATATGATATGATATGATATGATATTATGATATGATATGAATCCTGTACAAGTAATCAGTCGATAGCCGGGGCTAGTTTAGCACGCTCGTAGCGCGGGGTAGCGAAATGTCTATGCATAGCACCGTTTATCTCTAGCATGAAAAGCTCGAAGCTCTGGATGCTTGACTAACGGTGCGGTATTTCATTAATACGACCCTTCAAAAGTAGGTCAGAAAATTGAGTGTTCGATCTATACGCAGGTCGACTGGCCAAAGCTGAACGACCTCTCAAGGTCACAGGTAGACAGGGATGGGATGTACAAATAACTGTATATCGCGCAGGGGTGCACATCAAGTAGGATGCTATTGGACCATCATTTTTTCCGCGTTAGTTCTTTATTATTGGTGAAGTTCTGTGCACCTTGGTTATAAAGCCTATACAGTGGCTCTGGTTGGTTACTCCGCACCACGCCAACTAGTACAACAGACATAATGTGATGCTATTCAATTACTTATCATAGATAATTCCACGATTATCTAGGGAAAATAAAAACTTCGATTGGTATTATTGTTGACAGTTTTTCTCCGAATATAATAATGAATAAAAGCAATAATAACAAATATCTTTATTGTTATTAAGGGTAGAAATGATTGAAATTTGAAGAAGTTAGTCAAAAGTGATTTTCAGTTTTTCGGTTAAAAATGTGTAATTTTTCCTCTATTATAAAATGTTATCAATTTCCTTTTCAGTCCTTTTTCAAGTCCGCAACGGACATTTAAAAAGATGTGTGCATTGCATTTTAATCCTGCACACACTTCCCTGACTGATTTTTTCAGTTTTTTATTTGTCATCATTTAGCTGTGTATGTATGTATGTATCTATGTATGTATACGTAATCTATGTTATTTATGTATTTATGTATGATAAGGTTACTAGACGTCTCCGTTTTCCGGGGACAGTACCCGAATTTTGCTGTCTCCGAACAAAATTCGTCCCCGGAATGTCCCCGAATTTAATAATTTGTCCCCAGATATTCACGGATTTTCAGTGTTAATTATTATAATTTTATGAAAATGTTGTTGAATATCTCGGTGCCTTTGATATTAATTTACAAAATAAAATATCTGTGGAATGTATATTGCTGAGATGTCTTCCAGAAAGAGAAAATTTTGAAGAGACATTCCGTTACTTTTCTTCCAATGTAGATGTACTTGACTAAGGGTGAAATAATTTATTTTATAAAATTTCTTGCTTGAAGAACGATTACTTCAAAGATAATAGCGAAATGGAGTGAATAAAATGCTGATCTTTGCTAAAAATGGAGTGATTTGCGACAGAGACTAACATAGGCCTATAGATGGATAGGAACAAATAGACTAGGAGTGGCATCAGTGACTGTAACCATTCAGCTGTTGTTTATGCAAAAATAACTACTGTCTTTAACGTAAAGAAACGTACATGTCACATAATCTTGATTGATTTCCAGTCAAATCCAGCTCTCGCTTATGTGGACTTGCATGTTAACACTTCCAGTCCAGTTCTTAAAATTTTAGATCATTCTCACAAGGAAAAAATAGTGTCATGAAGTGACACATACTTTCTCTATTTTATCTATAGTAATCTCACTAGAGGTTTTGATATATCTAGAGAAAATCAAAACTAGAGTTGGATTTAATTGACTATTCCACGATTAGAAGAAATTATATAAATATTAGAAGAAATAAAGTACTCTAATACAATAAAATATTATTAATTGATTAACTAGCGGACTTACTAGTGTTTCAGTGCTTCGCGCACTATCCTCAGAGCCTACTAGATCACGGCGTCATCTCGAACTTCTCTGCCTGTTATTTGGGTGTGTCTGATTGTTGAAAAGTGTTGAAGAGTGGATTCAAATAGTGTGTGTGTACTGAAATTGATCTGTGTGTTGAGAATTTGATCGGGGTGTGTTTTAGTGTGTTTATATATTTCGTATTGTTCTAGTGTGTTGAGTTTTTGGTTCTTGGGTTGTATGTGTAGGATTTCCATGTCCGCATTTATGTTATTGTATGTATGGTTAGCATTGGTTATGTGATCGGCATATGTAGATGTATTGTGTCCTTTAATGTGTTCTTTGTAGCGTGTTTGGAATGATCTACCTGTCTGTCCTATGTAGAACTTATCGTAACTATTACATGTGAGTTTGTATACACCTGTGTGATCGTATTTATTTGTTTGTGTTGTTTGTGTGTTGAGATGTCTTTGTAGTGTGTTTTCTGTTCTGTATGCTATGTTGTATTTCTGTTTTCTGTATGAAGATGCGATCTTGTGTGTGCTTTTGTTTTCATGTGTTAGTGTGATGTATTTCTTGTGTTCTTGTGTTTGTGTTGTGTTTTGCGTGTTTTTGTGTTTGTTAAGTTTTTGTTTTGTCTTTCTTATGATGTTGTCTATTATGTTTGGATTGTATCCGTTTTCTTGTGCTATGTATTTGATTGTGTTCACTTCTTCATTGTAGTGTTGTTGGCTCATGGGTAATTGAGTAATCTGTGTACCTCTTCAACACCTTTCAACAATCAAACACACCCACATAACAGGCAGAGAAGTTCGAGATGACGCCGTGATCTAGTAGGCTCTGAGGATGGTGCGTGAAGCACTGAAACAGCTGTAAGCCGCACAAACTTACATAATTAACACGAGTAAGTCCGCTAGTTAATCAATTAATTATATTCAAGTGTTAAAAGTAGTATACGCAAGATTCAAAATGGAATAAAAAATTAATTGACTTACAAGAATACTAAACCGTCTTATATCTCTCATCACCTCATCATTACAAATATTCCGCTAGATGACAGTGGTGCAACTCTATGGACGATTACTAGTCAAGAAGGCTTTGTTGATTCAGTTTCATTTTTATTAAAGCAGTTGCATTCCACTTCAGTTATCAATATATATTAAACAATCTCTGATACGTGACTATCCATAATCTCATACAGCAGAAGCTATAACATAACCTAAATAATATAAACAAGATAAATGATAGAAACGTTTTAATTAAGGATGATGAAATAAACATGAATCATTGAAAATATAATGTTGGCAAACAAAGAAACAAATGTTAGGGAGGTACTAAAAATTGTAGTATAAGCGGTCATTACTGGTTGAAACACGTCGTTCCGTACCGTTTTATTGGTCAAAAGTAGTATTACGTAGTAATGGTCATATTACGTTTTGCGCATTTTTCAACAATGCAGTTTCTTTAGCATGATTCGAAATACATTACATTACCGTTTATAGTTTGTTTTCTCACATTATTTTTCGATATAAGAGAAGTGTCGGTGCACAACTTCTAATCACTAGATTTTGCACCAATATGCCTGGGTTAAATCCCAAATCTCTCCGCAGTGCATATAAAGAGAAGGCAGTTATCACTGTTGATAGTGATTCGTCCGTCGGACGGGGACGTTAAGCCTTCTCGGTGCTGTTCGACAGGAGTAGGCTACGTGCCGGCACCGGGTTTCCCCTTCTCCCTTCCTCATCTTCATTCTCACCCGTTCCATACACTACACTTACACATACAGTACTTAACACGACATAAATTTCCACAAAAACATCATTCATAGCGCGGCCCGCCGAAGTGGTGTGCAACTTGAAAATGGGTCACAATCCTGCCTTCTATCATCAGTATGCGGAACCCGAGTCATGCAAGTCAAGTGGATAGGATTGGATACACACATATTATTCGATATACATACTAGGTTCAAAAAGTTCCCGGAATTTGCTAGTATCATAGAAACAACGTACCTTAAACACTATTCTACAGCATTCCCTTCAAAATAGTTGCCTTCTAGAACAACACACTTTTGCCAACGCGTGTAGAGTTCCTGGAAGCAGGCCTGGAAGCCATTTTGTGAAACCCGTCTTAGTGCTCTCGTCGCGTTTGCGATAACCTCTTCAGCATTGAATCTCCGTCCTTTCAGATGACTTTTCAGACGGGGAAACAGAAAGTAATCAGGGGGTGAGAGATCAGGAGAGTATGGTGGGTGATCCAAAGCAGTTATGTTGTGCCTGGCAAGAAAATTCTTTACAATAATTGGGCGATGAGCAGGTGCATTGTCATGCATAAGGAATCAGTTGTTTTCTACCCACTTTTCTGGACGTTTCCTTCTCACTGTGTCCCGGAGGCGACGGAGGATTTCTACGTACAATTCTTTCGTTAAAGTACGACCTTCTGGAATGAACTCATGGTGGATGAGACCCTGAGAGTCGAAGAAAACTTCCAACATAACTTTGCCTTTGGAAGTGTCCCTAGGAAATTTTGCTTCCGAGGAGATGTTTTCGATTTCCACTCAGATGATTGTCGTTTAGGGACTGGGTCGTACAAGTGGCACCAAGTTTCATCACCAGCAATAATTTTGTTTAAGAAATCACCATCTTCATCAGCCATACTGATCATGTCCCCAGCAAGAGTCATTCTTGTTTCTTTCTGTTCTGCCGACAACATTTTCGGAACTAACTTCTGAGACACGTAATGCATGTTGAGGTGCTTGTGAAGAACATTGTGTACACTTCCGACTGATATTCCGACCTCTGCTGCTATCTCTTTTATGGTTTTACGTCGGTCGTCCTCACAACATTACGCACACGCTGAGCGATTGCTTCATTTGTTGCAGTTGTTGGTCGGCCGCCAGAAAAGCGTTTATGCCAGGCATACACTTCAGTTTTTTTCATTGCAGCTTCGCCATATGCTTCTTCCAACAATCTTAATATCTCTGCAGGAGTTTTGTGTAACAAAACACAGAACTTGATGTTTGTACTTTGCTCTGTGGACATAATTACAAAATGCGACGAACAAGCAAAACACTATGATAAACAATTGCCTACAACTCAAAACCACAATCGCCATTATCAACAAACTTTAAGGAAATGACATCATGAATGTTACCAACAAAACAAATGTATAATATCCCTTGTTATATATTAATACGAAAAATGGTAGTAAAATTCCGGGAACTTTTTGAACCCAGTAGTATATGGTACATAAATGGAATCAGAGAATAGCCACACATTACATTTTGCAGATTACACAAAAATATATCGTAAATTACGTGTGGTGCAAAATGTTATCATTTGAATTCATTTATAAACTGTATTAAGTAAATATGTGTAATTAGTAGGATCAGGATTTACATGCACAAAAATCTTAAATGTGCATAATAAAGCAAGAAATATGCAAAATCCATTTTTGTAAGGTTTACTATGTTTCTGAAAAACAAAATGTGAATGATATTATGTCAGGAAGGTATATCGTGAGTCGTCTAATATCAAAGCCGGGTGCATCTATTTTGCAGAACTTTACAGGGGAAACAGAAAACTAATTTTTACAACGGCTTTTCTATAAATAGTTTCGTGACATTGGCACCATAAAGTTACGTCATAGACAAACATATACTGGAAATTTGAATTTACTAGCGTTCTGATTTTTGGCGGAAAGCATTTTTTATTTGGATGTAGCTGGCTTTGAGCCGACCATTGTGGATTTAGCTGTTTTTGCGATGATAGAATGTAATGATGCACAAAATGTCAAACTATTATCCTTGATTAACTGCTTAATTATTGTAAGTGAAACAACATATGGATAATACAAACTTGTTCAATTAAAACTAATTAAATTTTAGAAAAACAAAAAAGTATAAATTTACTTCTCTGAAACTCACACAAAAATGAAATTCAATTTTTCACAATATTTTTTCATAGCCTTCGAATTATTTAATTCTTTAATTAATTTGTTAACTACACAAAATGAAAAGACTACAATAATGACTAGTAGGCTAGTTAAAAATAGCGGAGAGTTCAAATGGACAACAATGCAGGCTGCAGCAAATTAATAGCATTTGGTATAAAATACGCGCGAAATATGCATATAGATTACGTGCATAATTACGTAGATGTAGCTGACTTTGCACCTAACTGGGAACTTCAACCTTCAATTGAAACGGAATGATACTCATTTTGCAACTGAGCTATAGAAAAACGTACAGAAGTCGCAAATACAGCATTAACTCAATTTGAAAAAAAAAAATGTGGATGTAGCTGACTTTGATCGTAGACGACTCTCTTTTTAATTTGACATCATGTTTCAATATGTACACTTTATTTTTCTGTCTACTTTACTTTTTCTGGTTCAAAAATTTCAAGATTTCTGTCGTCATGCTTTGACTGTTATCTACAAAGATATTTTTGAAAGCTGAAAATTATATTTCAACATCACATGACGATACTGGACAAAATATTAGTTTACAGATTTGAGTTTGTAAGATTCAGATTGAAGCAAGCCACATTTTCTTGGCATAAGATCTCTTTTTTATTTTGAGCACAGTGCTGTAACCAGGGTTTTTTTGATAGCATCATGTCTAGTTTTATCTTGAGAGTCTTGCTAGTGGGCTCTTGTGCGTGGGAAATATATTTTGTAAGAGATTCTACTATTTTCAGTAATTTTGTAGGAGGAATCGTGAATAAAAGTCCTCACACAAACCACACACAAAAACAAAATACAACAAAATCACGCATTTGACACTAGGACTGCTGGTACGCCAATTGAGAAGTGAAAGAGAGTAAAGATGGATGGATGGATGCATGGATGGATGCATGGATGGACGGATGGATACATGGATGGATGGACGGATGGATGGACGGATGGATGCATGGATGGACGGATGGATGCATGGATGGACGGATGGATGGATGGATGCATGGATAGACGGATGGATGGATGGATGCATGCATGGATGGATGGATGCATGGATGGATGGACGGATGGATGGATGGATGGATGCATGGATGGATGGATGGATGCATGGATGGATGGATGAATGATGGATGGATGGACGGACGGACGGACGGATGGATGAATGGATGGATGGATGCGTGGATGGATGGATGCATGGATGGATGGATGGATGGATTTAACAGTCAATTAGATTGAGATTTTTGGGAATGCTTATTGTTGTGCACTAGTGCAATGGAGCAAAAGCAGGGAGTGGTTGTTTTGGTTTCTTTCACAGCTACCCTTAGTTTGCAAGGAATTTAGAGCCATTGATTACAGTCAACCAAGAAGTATTCTGTGCTCATAACCAGACAATCCAGAATCTTATTTTGTTTTAATATGCAAATTAGGGGAGTTTATGCAAAATCCTGAAACTGTGTTACAATTTAAGCACAATAGTGTGTTATATGCAGGAACACCAGAAATATGCAAATATATGCACGATTAAATTTGCATGTTCATCATCACAAACGTTCAAAACATATAAAAATTCCTTTTATGGCTTTCAAATAGACTCCGCATAGGTCAGTTTCTGTCGGATTATTTTCCAATTCACTGCGAGCTAAAGCAAGGAGATGCACTATCACCTTTACTTTTTAACTTCGCTCTAGAATATGCCATTAGGAAAGTTCAGGGTTTGAAATTGAACGGGTTACATCAGATGCTTGTCTATGCGGATGACGTGGATATGTTAGGAGAAAATCCACAAAAGATTAGGAAAAATACGGGAATTTTACTTGAAACAAGTAAAGAGATAGGTTTGGAAGTAAATCCCGAAAAGACAAAGTATATGGTTCTGTCTCGTGACCAGAATATTGTACGAAATGGAAACATAAAAATTTGGAAATTTATCCTTTGAAGAGGTGAAAAATCCAAATATCTTGGAGCAACAGTAACAAATATAAATTACACTCGGGAAGAAATTAAACGCAGAATAAATATGTTATTATTCGGTTGAGAAGCTTTTGTCATCCAGTCTGCTCTCAAAAAAGTTGAATGTTAGAATTTCTAAAACAGTTGTATTACAGGTTATTCTGTATGGTTGTGAAACTTGGACTCTCACTTCGAGAGAGGAACAGAGATTAAGGTTATTTGAGAATAAGGTGCTTAGGAAAATATTTGGGGCTAAGAGGGATGAAGTTACAGGAGGATGGAGAAAGTTACATAACGCAGGCAGATCTGCACGCATTGTATTCTTCACCTGACATAATTAGGAACATTAAATCCAGACGTTTGAGATGGGCAGGGCATGTAGCACGTATGGGCGAATCCAGAAATTATATACAGTAGAAACCCGATTCTCCGTCACTCCATTAACCGATTGGCGGATTATCCGACTATTTTTCTCTCGCTTTTTTTTTTTGTTACAAAATATATAAAATAGGTACTGCACGTCATTATATTAGCACGTTTTTTCTAGAGAGTGTTATTACAAGCGTTTGCCCTTACACAGTATTGTCTACTGTTAGAGTTGTAAGCTTAATTTATCGACTCCCTAACTTATGTATAAAATATCTTCCACGGGCATGAAAAGAAATAGTGTTGTGCTAAGTATCTAAAAAAAAAAGTGCAAATCATTGAGTGGTATGGGGAAAGAAAAACTGTAGTTCATCTCGCATCACAATGCGAGACTGGAGTTACAACTGTGTACAATTTAATGAAACGTAAGGATAAACTGTATAAAGTATATAAGTCTACAACACGAGACCCTATGCCCAAGGTTGCGGGTTCGATCCCGGGCCAGGTCGATGGCATTTAAGTGTGCTTAAATGCGACAGGCTCATGTCAGTAAATTTACTGGCATGTAAAAGAACTCCTGCGGGACAAAATTCCGGCACATCCGGCGACGCTGATATAACCTCTGCAGTTGCGAGCGTCGTTAAATAAAACATAACATTTTTTTTTTTCAACACGAGACCTCCACTATTCCTATCTTCCCACAGACAATCATTGCGATAAGTTTCCTTGACCCCTAAAAACCCGTCGTTGACAATCAGACTTAAATTGGTGAATTTCTGATCCTTTACCTAGCGTGTTAAATACAAGACCATGGAGGAAAATACGAAAGTGTCAGTATTATTCACTAAATTTACGAAAATCTTTTATGGTTTGGATTATCCGATTTTTTCGATTAACCGTTCAGGTCACCCGCTTTATTACCACGGATAATAGAGGTTCTACTGTAGAGTGTTAGTTCGAAGATCTGAGGGGGAAAGACCTTTGGGGAGGTCCAGATGTAGATGGGAGGATAATGTAAAAATGGATTTGGGATATGATGCTAGGGACTGGATTAATCTTGCTCAGGAGGACGGCAAGGAACCTCCAAAAGCCGTTTGTATTTAAGATTTTAGTGCATACATAAGCAATTTGAAGGTTATACATACATGGATATCTTCTGGGTTTTTTATGCATATGTGTCTGCGGTCTATTAATCACTGTTAGCATCTTTAACCGTTTGAATATGGCCGGTTAAAGATTACCGTGCTTGACCTCCTTTTCAAGAGCTAACCGATGCACCGTCATTTCGCCACGAGTTAAGTGGTGATTTTAACCGGTATGCACTTCACCATTAACGTAGGGAGTTACAGATCCGACCCTTGTCGTATGGAACAGATATGCCAGATCCCTCAGCCCAGCTCGTCTATTCCCCCTCGCGAGGGAATCTCCGGATAAACCGCTGGGCCAGAGAAGCCCCGTTAGCAAGCCTCTTCAAGAAAGGGGGTCATGACCGCGGAGGCACTGTTCCGGGTGCATTCCTCGGCTCCTAACCTACTCCACGCGCGACACTTTCAACATCTCGCCTTATGGGGAGTGCAAACGTGTGTTAGTTCCAGTCCCGGGTTCGCATCCCCGCGGCAACTAGACCACGACACAATTACCCTCATTTCTAATCTAGACGTCGCCAATTGGACAGTACAATAATCGACCAGAATTGGTACGCGTGTACGCAAGGCTCTCATGAACTTCGTGGCTTTATCGTTCAACCTGCTGTTTCAATATTTAACAAACCAACTTTAACGTTTTTGTATAATAACCAAAGCTTTGCTTTGTAATTCATATAATAAGGCGGTAACTATAGTGCGGTTCACGTAAGATTAGTTTCCACAAAGGTAATATGGTCGTTTTCCACCAAAGCAGATAAATTTACAATGCTATGTACTGAAACAATATTTATTTAAATAGTAATTTTATTTTCTATTTATTTATGACTGATCTAATATTAAAATGTATTTTGTGCGAGATCGTGCGTATTTGCTTGCTTTCCGCACAAAACCAATACGCGGTAAGTGTGAAATACCACATTCAGTATTCCCAACGTAACACACATAACAATTTCCCTCTTCACCTAAATTGCACTGTTAATTATTGTTTTTAAATATTTGCAAAAATTAAGTAAAGTCTACTACTCCACAAGAGTTACTGCATTCCTGATGCAAGTAACATTAAGGAAGCCGTGAAAAAATCAACAATATTCCAGATGCCGATGTTATTACTGCAATATGTTATATAAATAATATTGTTAAAATATTAAAATGAAAAATAAATCATTACATAACCTTACCGTTTGTTTTAAGTTCGCATTTATAGACCGGGTAAAAAAAAAGACAGACGTATATCACGGCCTGCTGGAGTATAGTAAACACAGAAAATATTTTATAGCAACAATGTTGAAGATAGATATTTTGGTATTCCAAAGTTGCCGTCATTAAACAGAAACCAAATGGAGATTTCATTGCAACTAATTAGAAATTCCTCTTTCAGGTATGTAATAAACGGTCTTCGCACAAAATAATGTACGATACACAAGCGGTATGTTTGTTTTCATGTTCTCGGAAATTAAAAAAGCTCAACTACGTTTCGCTTTTTCAATCTTTTCCTCGAACATGAAAAACGTCAACATACCGCTCTTGTAACGCATATTACTATTGTCTGGCAACATGAAATTCATTCCTATGAGTAAACAGTTTATGATCCATGACACCTAACCTAAAAATTGAAGGGTTCAGAGCCATAGTGGACCAAGCGCCATTGATTAAAAACGGAGAAAGCAAGGGCTAAAGTTAAGTGAATACCATCGTTTAATGAAGATTAATAGTAATAATAATAATAATAATAATAATAATAATAATGTTTTATTTTCGCATGCAGAGTTAAGGCCATAAGGCCTTCTCTTCCACTCAACCAGCCTTAATCAATACAATACATATTTAAGTTACGAATATTTACACTACACTTCAAGGTTCGCCACCAATATTCTTCAGTTAAGTTTTAATGACTAGTAGACTACATATTTATTTAAATTTAGATAAACATATAAGGTAAAGTAGTAACTTAATTTATGAGCTAATTTAATTCAATCAATTATAATTAATTTGAGATTTGAGATAGCTAGTAAAATGATGAAAATGAATTTAATATAAGCTTACTAGAACTATGTTACAGGGAGAAAAAAAAAAATATATATATAAATCTAAAATATATTTCTATAATGAGAATATTAATATAATTGCCATTAGAGGTTTTGTAAATCTATTTAGAGAAATTAATGATAATAATAAGAATGGGCAGATATTAGTTTCATTATATGTAATAAATATTAATCAGCAATTAATTTGTTAAGTAAGAATTTATGTAATTTTGACCTAAATGAAGTTATTGTCCAACAACCCCTTACATCACTCGGTAGCGAGTTCCAATTTCTAGCAACTGAAACTGTATAAGATGAAGAATATAAAGATGTCTTATGGTAGGGTATAATGAGTAAATTGTTATGATGAGATCTTGTACTTAGCTGATGATATGCGATAAATTTTGAAAACGAGAAGCCAAATAGATTGGGGTAGCGGTGCGCAGAATTTGAAATAAGAGAACAAGAGAATGCAGGGCTCGTCGATCGCTTAGCCTTAGCCAAGACAGAGTTTGGAAAGACGGGGAAACATGATCATACTTACGAATATTACAAATATTGACAAAGATTGACATATCATTTAGTTTTAATGCGTATACTTTATGTTACTTGCTATATGTTTCCATTAAATTATGGTAATAACTTAATTGTAACCCTTGTTTTCTACGGTTTTAGTAAATGGCGCTTGGCCCACTATGGTTCTGAACCTTTCAATATTGTTTAAGCACATGAAATGATTAATAAGAACTCCGAATACTACTTTAAAATGTAAGTTGTTTAATTACTAATTATTACTGCATTGTTTATTAATAAGAATATTATTAATTATTAATTATGTTCAAATTTCAAATAATACTCGCTAGTAACTTTCGGTTCATGAACGTTGGCAGCTTCATCAAAGGCAAACAATACTGTCAGCATGACACAAAGTAACTGCCAGTTTTAAGATTTGTTAGTAGAAAATTTGAAACAAAGTTGGCAAAAAAACCTGGCAGTTAATCACTATAATCCACTAGCATATCCTTTCAAACTTCTCTCCTCTCCCCTCCTCTCCCTCCCCACTCCAACATCTTTCGACCAGCCTTGCCAACTGTAGCATAATTATGCTATGCATAGCAAAATTCACGTCTCGCAGCATGTAGCGTAACATCCATACCATAATGCTAAAATTAGCATAATTTCATTGCAGAATGTTCAATGTACTAGAGCCTGTAAACGTGCGAAATTTCGTCTATGTTACAAAACGTTTTGCACTATTTCACATTTTGCACTTGGTTTTGAAGTGTATCTTAGTAATTGAACATGTCAGAGCAACTTTTACTGGACTTTAAATAATAATAAAAACATTTCCGGATAATTCGCGATTTTCGATATTTCGCGGAAGTTCGTTCATTAATAACCGCGAATTATTGGCATCGACTGTGGTTGGCTACTGACTCAAGAATTTATTTTATTTTTTTCCAAAATGAGATATGTGGGACCATAAAATACATAGTCTGTCATTTATTCCTTGAAAATGACGTCCTTTAAGTGATTATCACTGAGATGGAAATGTTCTACGTCACACATCCACAAAGTATGAATGAAGTCTTCGTCTTCATCCACGCCAATTAAAATCTCCTCACAAAACACCCTTGGGTTGAGAATATCGCGATGTTTTAATTGATGTACCACCTGAATTTTGTATGGATGAGAATGTAAGCCTCATGAGCAGATAGTACGGGATCATGGCGCCATAAATTAAAATGACGAACGCCTAGTAGTCTGAAAACTATCATATTCTTGTAAAAGCTTTTAATTGCAGAAGCACGTTGTGCACCACTCCACCTTTCCATGGTGACTAAATGGCACTGTATTGTCAACAGTGTGCGCGCAGTTTATCGCCTCTCAACTGTGCTATGAGAAATATACGCTCCTTAAAATTGTCCGTTCTTCTGCCGGAGCCTCTATATATCCTGTGATGTAAAATACGATTTTTTGTTTCACTTTGTACTTGAAAGCGTTCAAGATCGGGCAGCCCCTAACATCTGTAGGTAATGAATTCCAAGAACGGATAGTGTCTATTGTAAAAGATGAAGAATACACAGCTGTTCAGTGGAGATGGACTGACAATAGTGTGTTGTGTTGTGACCGAGTATACAGATTGTGATGTGTGGATAGATTATGGAATCGTGATGCAAGACTTTAAGGAGCTGATGTATGCAAAATCTGATAGAGAAGACAAAGAGAATTCAATCTGCGACTATGAACCAGCCGGAGCCAAGACAATTCATTGAAGGACGGTGAGATATGATCGTATAGACGAATACTGCATACATACCGAACGCAAGTATTATGTAAACGCTGTAATATTTGGGTCAGGTCATAGTTGAGATCGGTAAAATTTTGGTCGAGAAAAAATCGGTGACCTTTCATCTATAATGTTGGCCAAATTTTATCAACAGTAATCGAGGACCGTTTTTGCAAAACTTGCTAACTGAAAAAAAAAAACTAAATTTTACAGGAGAGACAAAACACTATAGTAAGCAAGTTTTGCTGTATGTCTCACTTATAGCAGAAAGCAAGTTTTGAAAAATCGATCACACTTTGACACACTAAATGAAGAGAAATGACCCAATTTTACTAAGACGCTTTGAACATCATGTAGAGGCCTGCCTTATGTTAACGAATCCATTAAAATCTCAATTTTGCAAATTTTGCAGTTAGCAAGTTTTGCAAAAACGGTCCTCAATCTCACTAGAGGTTTTGATTTATCTAGAAAAAATCAAAACTCGAGTATATAAAGATTAAAAGACAACTAATTCCACAATTTGGGACATCTGGCCGACATCTACGGCTGACCACTAGGATCCAGAATACAACAGAGGTTAAATTAAAAATAAAATACAATATGATTTGCGGAGAGAATACGGACCAATGATAAATTTAAAAATAAAGTACAATTTGATTTCGGAGAAACATGAGATGAAAGTACATTGAAGAGTAATGAAATGAAGTAAAAGAAATATTACGTAGTGTTATACAAGTGATTGTGTAAAATGGATAATGAATCTCTCAATATCATTAGACAAATTTTATTAATGTTCTCATTAGAAAATTTAAGAGAAATGAGAATGGTTTTGGTTAACTTAAATGAAGTTCCCCTAGCTCCAAAAAAAAATTCCTTTCACTTCCCAATTACTCTAATATAATAAAATATGTATTAATTGATCTACTAAAATTCTATTTCACTGTTGTTAGCTTCACCAAAACATTTGAACGGAGCCGCCATTTTCAGTTGACTATGTATGCGGTAAACAAATGACTATCGCAAAGCATGTTTTATAGTATCTTAAAGAATTTGCAGTTTGAAATGTTGGCAAACAAATGCTAGGGAATTGGTAAAAACAAACAAATGCTAGGAAAGTGATAAAAAGAAACAAATGCTAGGGAAGTGATAAAATTGTAACGGTAAACAGGCATGATTTTTTGAAACACGTCCTTTCGTACTGTTTTATTGGTCAAAAGTAGTATGACGTAGTAAAAGTGTAATGGTCAACATAATCACCGTCAAATTCATGCTTCAGTTATGTTTCACAATTGAAAACAGGTTTTCGTGACGGAAGTCGACATTTTAAAGTAATTTTTCTGCTTCTAGTTTTACTGCATTTACTCATATTCAAATAGTAGATGTTCCAATAAATTTCATGCTAAGAAGTTGAAATTTTTACTGTATTGTAAAAAGTATGTTTGACAAAACTACAGAACCTTTTTCTATAAAGTAAATATTAAAAAACACAATATGCTATCAGGACATCAGCAAATTAAAATTTTTATATTGACAGGATCAAATGTTTTGAGGCCATTCATACATTCAAAATTCAAATTATCACTCTACTTTTAAATTGCATTCATACCAAAGATGCTTTACAATTTTTTTCAGACGTGTACATTTTTATGTGTGAGTAGATACATTTTGAAAATGTCAATGTGTTTTTAAATGTAATAACTTAAAAACTGTTGAGCTGATTCTAACGAAACTTTAAGACATTAATACAAGTGGTCGCTGTATACAAAAAATATAATAATTGTCTAGCTTAAAAAATGTAGAAAATTTAAGTTTCACCCATTTCATCGCTTAATAGAACGTGACAGTAGTCGAACTGTATCTTTCGTCCACGAGACTGGGTGTCTGTCCATTGTCTTGTGATTGTCCTGTGTTGTTTCGGTGGTGGTTCTGCGTCATGGTGATCCTATGACAAGGGAGGCCCTCATTTCTGAGATGTGTATGATCAAAGAATCTTCCTTCCCTACCTGCAGTGGCAATTTGGATAAATGAGGATCTTAAGCAAACTAAGAAAGAAAGATAATCTGTACTGTACTGACTTCGACCAACCCAACAAATGAGCGAATATTCTAGATATCTTACATGTCGTTAAGGACACCAGATATAAAAGGGCTCCCAAAAATCATTATTGTACCATTTGGGCCCCGATTTCTATGACCTAAAACATAAAAATATGCATTCTCATAATATGACCTGGAAAGTTAACACATGGCCGTGAAATTGAAAGATACGATCTATTCCACTTCTAATTGAGGTTTATGTAAAATCATGACGTTGTCTTCTGTATCCTCATGCAGAAAGGATGCATACCTACAGAGAGATGTGACGTGCAGTATGTCACTCACTGCTTTCTCGATTTCTCTTCCGCCTGCGCATTCATGAGCAAATGCGTGATAAGTCCTAACTAGTCGACATAATGGGACACTCACACCTACTGTCTATTGTTCCAACTCGTCTGTAACCAGCTCATTGTGGGATGTTTATGAAAGTTAGAAAAATATTTGTAAAAAAGTGACAGTATATTATAGTATGTTTTTATACAAAAGGAATCATCCCTCCAAGAGTTTTAAACCGGTTTGGATTAGCAGGCAAATGACAGGAGCGTTAGGAGTTGGTTGTGTCCTTCCTCCTACTACTTACCTGCAGTCCCTAAATGTCATTGGATTGCTAATCCGATCGGCAGGACGATTCCTTCTGCACCAAAAAAACATACTGTAATCGAATCTCTATAATTGCTGTTAGTGATTTTTATTGTGAGCATGGTTGGGATTGTATGATGTTTGGGATTAAACTATATATTGCATTTCTGTCTTCATACTCCCCGCATTTAAATTTAACAAAGCGTAGCCTTCGCGTTAACTACTTCATAATCGCTTCCTCATTCCACGAGGCCTAGTCTGCAGACAACAATGCAATTGACTGTCGAAACGATTCACACATCAATATGACGCCAATGAGTTGTTTGAAATTGTAATAAATAATATGTCAAGAGAACTGGATTAATTTGAAAATTAATATCACACTTAAGTACTGTAGAATTTTATTATTTCTTCAGTCTTTATACTGCCTACATTTATTAATCAAGCCTTTGTAAGCGAATAATAATAATGAAGTCACTATGATGTCACAGTCATTTGTTTCTATCACGGCTGACTGGATTCGAAACTGCTTTGTTTTAAACACACTACAATGTCACCGTATTAACAGAAATTGTGACCAGATTTCTCGAATGTCATGGGCATAAACGTTACAATATAAAATTAAACCCAGAAACAGACATGGTTTCATTTTCACCTCACTGTCTTACGAATTAACTTTAACCATTTCTTGACACGAAAAAAGAAATCCCAGAAACGCGATGCAAATATGTTTGGATTTGGACTGACTTTTAAGTGAACAAAATAAACAAAATACGAGCTATTCCTGCAAATGCATGAGGCAGTAGCTAGCGTATCTAATGGTCCCCACAGATGTTAACAGATCCACAACTATTACCATTATTGTCATTAGGAACCGGACTTGTTTGACCTACATATGCATACATACCGTACGCATGGACATACAATGATTAAGGGCAGTAGGAGTAGCTAATGTAGGTCTATTTCTGTGATATTGATGGTAGTGATAGTAGCAGTGGTAGTGGTAGTGGTAGTAGCAGCAGCAGCAATAGTAGTAGTAGTAGTAGTAGTAGTGGTAGCAATATTAGTAGTAGTAGTGGTAGCAATATTAGTAGTAGTAGTAGTAGTTGTAGTAGTAGTAGCAATTTTAGTAGTAGTAGTAATAGCAATATTAGTAGTAGTAATAGCAATATTAGTAGTAGTAATAGCAATATTAGTAGTAGTAATAGCAATATTAGTAGTAGTAGTAGCAATTTTAGTAGTAGTAGTAGTAGCAGCAGCAATTTTAGTAGTAGTCGCAATAGTAGTAGTAGTAGTAGTAGTAGTAGTAATAATAGCAATTTTAGTAGTAGTAGTAGTAGTAGTAGTAGTAATAGCAATTTTAGTAGTAGTAGCAGCAATATTAGTAGTAGTAGCAGCAATATTAGTAGTAGTAGTAGTAGTAGCAATATTAGTAGCAGTAGTAGTAGCAATTTTAGTAGTAGCAGTAGTAGTAGCAATTTTAGTAGTAGTAGCAGTAGCAATATTAGTAGCAGTAATAGTAGCAATTTTAGTAGTAGTAGTAGTAGTAGCAGCAATATTAGTAGTAGTAGTAGTAGTAGTAGTAGTAGCAATTTTAGTAGTAGTAGTAGCAGTAGCAATATTAGTAGCAGTAATAGTAGCAATTTTAGTAGTAGTAGTAGTAGTAGTAGTAGTATTAGCAGCAGTAGTAGTAGTAGTATTAGCAGCAATATTAGTAGTAGTAGCAATATTAATAGCAGTAGTAGCAATATTAGTAGCAGTAGTAGTAGCAAGTTTAATAGTAGTAGTAGTAGTAGTAGTAGTAGCAATAATAGTAGCAGTAGTAGTAGCAGTAGCAATATTAGTAGCAGTAATAGTAGCAATTTTAGTAGTAGTAGTAGCAGCAATATTAGTAGTAGTAGTAGTAGTAGTAGCAATTTTAGTAGTAGTAGCAGCAGTAGCAATATTAGTAGCAGTAATAGTAGCAATTTTAGTAGTAGTAGTAGTAGCAGCAATATTAGTAGTAGTAGTAGTATTAGCAGCAATATTAGTAGTAGTAGCAATATTAATAGCAGTAGTAGCAATATTAGTAGCAGTAGTAGTAGCAATTTTAATAGTAGTAGTAGTAGCAATAATAGTAGCAGTAGTAGTAGCAGTAGCAATATTAGTAGTAGTAGTAGCAGTAGTAGTAGCAATTTTAGTAGTAGTAGTAGTAGTAGCAGCAATATTAGTAGTAGTAGTAGCAATTTTAGTAGTAGCAGTAGTAGTAGCAATTTTAGTAGTAGTAGTAGTAGTAGTAGTAGCAATTTTAGTAGTAGTAGTAGTAGTAGCAATTTTAGTAGTAGTAGTAGCAATTTTAGTAGTAGTAGTAGTAGTAGTAGTAGTAGTAGTAGTAGTAGTAGTAGTAGTAGTAGTAGTAGTAGTAGTAGTAATAGGAATATTAACAGCAGCAATAGTAGTAGCAGTAGTAGTATTATCTCATTTAATGACGTTTTCAACTGCAGAGCTATTCAGGGTCGAAATTCAGCGTGGTCGAGGAATGGCAGACATGTTTTGCCTAGAGTGGCTCTCTTAGGGACAGGATTTGTAAAGTGCCGTAAATCGACGACACGGGTTCTATAACTCTACTTCTCTCCTGGAGGAAGCAATGCTAATGTTTCATCACTCTTTAAAATCCATAGTCCTCGTGATTCCCCTTTTTGATGAACTGCAGATCTATTCTTGTCTAATATATAATGAAACAGAGAGACATTGAGATTGATGTTAGGTTATTTGACCGAAATTTGACAACTGAAATCATATTTTGTAATTCTTCAGAGTGACAATCCCTTTTAGATGGAAAATGGATTTTCAGTGGAGTGCATTATTTATTCAGTTTAAGATTAAGAGTTGTTTTTCAGAACTATTAAAAATTTGTGGATTTTATTTTTCATTTCCTGTCTCCAATTCAAATATTTAAAATGATTTTCAATCATAGGGAGTGTAGTGATTAAATGAAACAGATTGTTACCCACTTCTGTAAAGGGACTGCTCCTTATACAGTACAAAAACCACTTCTCGTCTAACAAATTCCAGCGAATGAAAAATGTTTAATACGAGACAAGCGTTAAAATGGCTTTTGTAAGTAGAGATTCTTACGAAGTGAGGTCACAGCCCGAGTGAACTTCGAGCAAAATAAAATCATGTTTAACATGTGTGTCGTACACTATCTTTTAGACAGCAGTTCGTCCGTGTTGGTAAATAGACAATTCCCCAGACTTCTCCACTGCTGTATTCCCGCTCACTGTAATAGTGAAACTTCAACACAAGTAGCGGTATAGCTAAGTAGGAGAGCATACAATTACGGATAGTGAGGTCCCTGATTCAAGCCCGGGTGTATCCTAATTTGGTATAATTACATTTATTTTTTAATTGATTCATATAGTTATCAATAAAATAATTGTTGAAGCCGTTTATTTAAATTGTGTACATTTCTTAAGCAAAATCACTCATTTTTCAAAATAGGCTCGCAATTGTTTGAACCGCTTTACGTGAGGACATCGTAGAATCGCCCATTGTCCTTTTTTCACCCTTTTGTCCTCGAAAGACATTTCAGCAGCTAGTTACCCTGAGAATGGCTTCCTCCAAAGGGAAATAAAGACATGAGTTTGTTTTTGTAGATTTTCGGCATGTAAATAATTATAGTCCCATCGCTCTAATTTTCGGCAGCCAATCACGTTGCAGGTCGGCGTATGCGTCTTGTGATTCGCTGATGAAGACGTTATTCATTTCTTAAGACTCGATAAATACTTAATATAATCGCCCACCATTTTGGCTCTTTCGTTGGCGTTCGCAGAAAGCACACGAAGACGTTATTTGCCGCTCAATTATTTGCTGAATTACAGTGCGTTTGATTTATTATCATAGGAGCTACGACATGATGTTTAACGGTGCGGCAAATAATTCCTCGTCTGGTAGCTCGGCAACGAAAGAACAAAAATGGCGAACGATACTACCTACCTAGACTTTATAGAGCCTTCACTTCGTAAGACGTAAGCAAAGAGGAGGAGTCACGCCGGGAATAACAGCGTCGCGACTATAGAGCCCTGATCCTAATAGAGGGATGCAAGCAAAAAGTCTGCCACATGTCACCCACGTTATATTTTCATGATGAAAAAAATAACATCTGAAGTTGAAGTAACCGTTAAATAAAACACTAATACTACACAAACATAAGTAAATTCACATCCATTGTTAACCATTTATCCAGTTTGTATCCTCATTTCCAGGACTTTTACTAAAGCATCTGAAAAAAAAATAAAATAAAATCCAGGAACAATTAGGTTATAGCTCTGTGCGCCATATTTTAAAATTTGGGGTTATTTTTTTTCTATAGCACGGCTTAAATATATTCATATCCCAAAATTTAACCAGAATATGGCACCAAACACCACAAGATGCATTAATATAAAGAGGTTTTCTCCCTACCCGCGGGGAATTCACTCTCCCGTCTACCGGACGAAAACGCTGTGATTCCCGTCACGCGAAAGCAGTAATTGGCGGGCGGGTGAACGAGTGAACAATATGTGTTATTCATAGACTAATTCTCACCACATGGAAGCTATATGAGGCAGTCTGGCGCCAGGCACGTTGCATACATAATTATATTTACTACCGCAACAAAAAAATTGTCACCATAGAAACAGAGCGCTATTACTGTTAATCTTATACAGGGACATCATTTTATTTTTACTTCAATTTTTAGTGTACCTGAGTTTTTGAATGTACTTCACTCCCACCCCTTCTACTAATGAAGTTCCAACTGTCCCCCAGACAGAATCAAGGCCGCATATAGTAAACAGCACTGAGGTAGTGAGTATAGTACGTTCTAGAAATATGTTCGCCTTTTCCAGTGACGAAAGAGCTTTCAATATTGAATCATATTTTCGCACAGATACTGTCCGTTTGCCTACGTCGCATCCCGATTTCCCCCACCTGCTCCTGCACGCCCCTCTGTAAAAGCTGGGCTGTCTTAGCCATTTTCTGAAAACATTAATTTCTGTTAGGAATTGGACGTTTACGTAATATTATACAATTGTTTAAAATAACTTAAATAAAAGGGCCTCGTTAAGTAATTAACTGTCACGTGACGTCCCCCCTTTCTACGATCCTGCGGCATAACCACTTGGACGGACAGTAGATAGCATGTCTGAGTAATTTTATCTGTGCGGGTCGGGCAGAAGTGAAGATTGAATTTACAGTACGTAAGGTACTCTTTTATAGAGTAGGTACAGAATTATTTCAACATGAATTACTAGTACGAAGGACGAAACTGGCAATTGGAATTGGGTACAATAGTCTATAGTGTGATAATATGCACAAACGAACTGAAGCCTGTATCGAAATGAACGGCCAGCATTTTCAAAAATGTGTTTAAATATCCATATTATGATTACTTTTCAATTTAACTTCATTCTCTATATTGTACGCTAATGTGCTGTAGACAGTATAATATACACTGCGTAATGAATACGTTCGCATGGCTAGCTCAGTTTGTGAGTAAAAACACTTATTGTTAATACAGTACTGCATTTTGATTAAACAAAATAATAATGAAAATTATCGAACTCAAAATCGCGATATTTCCTAGTTTACGTAAATGGATGAAGTACTTTTCTTTTCTCCTATACCTAGTAAAGCGATTTGTTTGTGTTTTACGCCAGTATCATCGAACTCCAGTCGTGGAAGGGGGTAGCGAAATGTATAGCCAGGTTAATATTAAAAATGTTAGTAAAAATAAAATGATGTCCCTGTATAATATAGTAGGCTATGAAACGTGCGATAAACTTGTTTTACTGCACATTCGCGGCCTTGTAACTGTAACTGTGTTCAGAAAAGGCTTTTCATACGCAAAATTGTTTTAAAAAAAGCGCCACTTTTGTGGTAGTGAACAAACAGTATTTACAAAAACATTTTTTATTTAGATAATCTGTGTATGCTATTTCAGTTAACATTTTTCTGATATAAGAAACGAAGCTATAAAAAGAAATTCGAACAAATTTTGATTTTTAAAATTACCTTTTTAAAATTATCCTTAAATATTTATAGGCAAATGATTACATTTCACACATGCGTCATTCCCGGCTTAATTGACTCACAAAGTCGGCCTTGTTGGCAAGTTGATATACCGCTGGCCTTCTATGCCCGAGGTTGCGGGTTCGATCCCGGGCCAGGACGATGGCATTTAAGTGTGATTAAATGCGACAGGCTCATGTCAGTAGATTTACTGGCATGTAAAAGAACTCCTGCGGGACAAAATTCCGGCATCACCGGCGACGCTGATATAACCTCGGCAGTTGCGAGCGTCGTTAAATAAAACATAACATTTCGATAACATTTGACTCACAAATATAGAATATGAACAAAATCCATCTAGTAGTTCAAAAGAAATCTTACACTAAAACATTGAAGTCAAAAACCACTTTTAAACCTGTATGCCCGTGTAGTTTTCTATTTTTTTTTTCAGTAGCGTAATAATGAGAAATTAAAAATAGACTAATTTATTTCAGTGAACCGGAGGATAGATGAAAGTGTCAGTTTTTTTGTCGGAGGTCCAAGTTCTAATTCTGTCGAGTCCAATCTGCATTTGTGATGGACAAAGGCGATGCTTTCTAGAATATGCCATTAGGAAAATTCAGGATAACAGAGAGGGTTTGGAATTGAACGGGTTACATCGGCTTCTTGTCTATGCGGATGACGTGAATATGTTAGCAGAAAATCCACAAACGATTAGGGAAAACACGGAAATTCTACTTGAAGCAAGTAAAGCGATAGGGTTGGAAGTAAATCCTGAAAAGACTAAGTATATGATTATGTCTCGTGACCAGAATATTGTACGAAATGGAACTATAAAAATTGGAGATTTTTCCTTCGAAGAGGTGGAAAAATTCAAATATCTTGAAGCAACAGTAACAAATATAAATGACACTCGGGAGGAAATTAAACGCAGAATAAATATGGGAAATGACTGTTATTATTCGGTTGATAAGCTTTTGTCATCTAGTCTGCTGTCAAAGAATCTGAAAGTTAGAATTTATAAAACAGTTATATTGCCGGTTGTTCTGTATGGTTGTGAAACTTGGACTCTCACTTTGAGAGAGGAACAGAGATTAAGGGTTCTTAGGAAGATATTTGGGGCTGAGAGGGATGAAGTTACAGGAGAATGGAGAAAGTTACACAACGCAGAGCTGCACGCATTATATTCTTCACCTGACATAATTAGGAACATTAAATCCAGACGTTTGAGATGGGCAGGACATGTAGCACGTATGGGCGAATCCAGAAATGCATATATAGAGTGTTAGTTGGGACGCCGGCGGGAAAAAGACCTTTGGGGAGGCCGAGACGTAGATGGGAAGATAATATTAAAATGGATTTGATGGTAGAGACTGGATTAATCTTGCTCAGGATAGGGATCAATGGCGGGCTTATGTGAGGGCGGCAATGAACCTCCGGGTTCCTTAAAAACCAGTAAGTAAGTAAAGGAGATGTTTTGGGGTCAAATTTCTCGGGGTACTCCCGTTTCCTCTACCACATTCCATCAATTCTCCATCGTTCACCAGTAAGTTGTTCGCAAAGTCGTAGGCCTACTGCAACTGCTCAGAGATTTGATACAGTAGACGAAAAAATGACCCTCGGATTTGTCGGTGTGAACACAACACTAACTTCCCGAAATGTGTGTCTCGTTCACTCGGATGGCACATTTATCCCCGCGGAACACGAGCACATTCTCTCACGAAATCGTTCAGCCTAGACACATCGACCCACTTGTTCGCTGCTTGCACCAGCGTTGAAGTCACTCACCTGTGCGTGTGAAAAGCGTTCTTCTTCTGTAGTAGCGCGTCTGGTCGCCGTGATGGGGGAGCTTCAAGTGAAGCCTCCGCACCTTGAACTTGTCTATTTAAGAGATGACCCACTTTTCCGCGACTCGCCGCGTGGAGGGGGCAGTGGAGATGATTTGGAATCCAGCGGTTGGTTCTGCGAGAGCGAAAGGTTCAGGGTCGGGGCTTTTGATATTATGGATTTTGATAAAACTGAAAATTCAAACCTTATGATATTTATAATTTTAAATTTCTAAGTCTCTGAGATGTTGTATCAAAACAGGTATTTCGCTCTTCTGTATGCAAGGGCAGCTTCCAGGGTTATTGACTGCTGCCCCGCTAAGTTGTGTGTCCATAACAGTGTAGGTGCAATACAAACAAGAACGCTGCTGTGTTGTTATTCATGTGTGAATTTCAGGTCCGTTCGGTCACTGTATCGCATTACATTTGGGTCATTCTGGTCCAACTTTATGATTAAGATGTCAAAATAGTTTTTTGTTCGTGTAGTTAATAGAAATAACCCTGTCAAATGTTGTAGGCCTACTTTCTTATCATCATCATCATCATCATCATCATTATCATCATCTTCCATCTAATCCAGCGTTTCTCAAACTTTTTTGAAGTAGGGACCACTTTTTAAGTCAGAACAGTTCCGCGGACCACCTTACTCTTGTTCCCTTCGAAAGCAAATTTATCATTTTTGTAGCATATTTTAATACCACTATACTTATATTGTGGAACTTTCAAGTTAAAGAAACGATAAAAAAAATTTGTTCCTCCATTCACTATTTGAGTCGCTTGAGAAACTTCTTGCCCCAGCAACTAAAACTTACCCTAGTACAAACCCTAGTAATGCCGCACTTCGATTATTGTAACGTTTTGTTAAGTGACCTAAGTTCTGAACTGTCATTCAAGTTACAGCGAACTCAGAATATGTGCGTCAGATACGTGTGCAACATCCCACGATATGATCACTAGACATCGGATTATTAGGCACTAAAAATTGCAGTTTTAGGCGCCTAAAATAAGCTCAAAATTTGTAAAATTAGGCTCTATTTTAATGAAAATAGGCATTTTAGGCACATCAAGGTATCATACTTATTTCTTTCACTGAAATTTTTAGTTATACACTAAAATACGCACAAAAAAGTATGTTTAATATTAAAAAGAATACTATATTATATTTATAAACAGAGCTGCACAAATGTAATATATTGAAACTAATGAAATAATGATTATTGATATCAAGATTACTCATTTTAAGTTATTGAAATTCAGTTCCATGCTCAGACTTTATTATAATTATCTGCACAGTACACCACCAGAATTTTTGTAAATTCTCCACAGTTAACCTTGCCTTTTGTCACTGAGAATCATTTTGAAAGCAGAAAAACTTCTTTCAACCGAAACTGATGTGAGAGGCGCAAATTTTAAATTAGGTACAATAGAAACATTAATACTTACTGGAACATTTACACTTTCGCCCGATATCACTCTTGATACTTTTTCCAACAATGAAAATCCTACATTCTTATTTAATACGTTATCCCACTTATTTTTAACTTTTTCCCAGTTTCGCCCAAAGCAGAATGTATGTTCACTTGAGCTTCCTTTACTATTGCTATTTGGCTACAAAGAGATTGTTTTTCACGTTCTAATTGTTCAATGCTTGCAGGTATGAAAGAAAAGTTTGATGTTATGTAGGCAATATCGTTTTTCACTCGTGAGTCATTCAGACAATCTTTCACTGCTTTCACACACGCTGCACTATCAATTCCAGGTAATTTATCAATAACTGTGACCACTTCTTTAAAATACTTAGAATAATACACCACTGACTGAATCCAGGTTCCCCATCGTGTAACAACCGGCTGAGGTGGGAGTGGGATATCTGGAAAGTTCTCTCTGAATATTGAAATCCTGGATGGGGCTTTACAAAAACATTTTTTTGTGTTAGAAATAAACGAATTGACAAGAGGAAATTCATTCCGGATTGTTTCAGAAACCCTGTGAAGGCCATGTGCTAGACAGGTTACATGCGTGAGGTTAGGATAAAATGTTTTAAGAAGTGGAGCTGCAGCAACCATGTATGAGGCAGCATCAGTACAAAACAACAGGACTTTAGAGTCGTCTATATTACCTGAGTATAAAGACTGTAGGCCTTTATTTACAAAATAAGCAATGGCTTGGCTATTCACTTTCGAAAGTTCCTTAACACATACGAGGTGTGGAATCGAAGGTCCATCAGGACTAAGTTTTCCTGCTACCATATTTGCTATATACCTATTCATAGGATCTGAGGTTTCATCCACAGAGACCCATATGTAAGAATCACCTATATCCTCCCGAATGGAAGCTAAAGTTTCATTGTATATTCTGTCTAAGTAATTTTTCTTAGGGTAGACTCAGATGGGATATTTTGTTTGCAGTATTTTTGTAAAAACTGTCTTAAAACCGGATTTTCAATTGCATTCCAGGGAATGTTAGCAGCAACAAACGCTCTGGTTAAATCAGCATAGAAATTGCTGCTGAGATTGGATGAAGTAGGCTGTGTTAGTAAAGTTTGTTGCAGTTGATTTTTCTGCTGAGCTTTAGCATTATGAGCCGCTCCTTGCACATGCTGCTTTAGCTGGCATTTCTTTTCTTGCGAAATCTAAAAATGTAAAGTAAACTGAATTAAAATAAAATCCTAATTGTTGTATTGCCGTATTTCTATCACAAAGTAGTGGGTTCGAACAATCAAAATTTTAATGACACTGCAAATACTATCGGAATTTAAACGGTTAAAGTGTAGTGGTCTTAAAAAGAATTATACCTCAGGATAGCTCAGTCAATGTATAAATATTATAGGCCTACTCATTAAAATTAATAGAATTTATATATTTCAACTATTGTTACATACCTGTTTGCTACAAATCTTGCAGAATATTATTTTTCCATCATAAGTGAATTCTGAATATTCTGTTAGGCATTGTAGTAGTAGTAGTAGTAGTAGTAGTAGTAGTAGTAGTAGTAGTAGTAGTAGTAGTAGTAGTAGTAGTAGTAGTAGTAGTATTTATTTATTTAACCTGGTAGAGATAAGGCCGTCAGGCCTTCTCTGCCCCTCTACCAGGAGATTCCAACTACAATATCAACAATAAAATTACAATTAGTATTAAATTTACATTTACATTTACAAATAATACTACAGTTAGTATTAAATTTACAATTACAATAAAATCAAAGTACGAAAAGATTACCTGAATAATTAAAACTAGATAATTTATCATAGAGAAACAAAGAATATTTTATATTTACTGAATTACAAATTAAATCTAGAATAACAAAATTGTATAGTGATGAAATTACTGAATATTGAAATATTTTGTGATAGATTAAAGAAACTATTTACAAGTAATCAATTACTGACCAAGTGCCTAGTAAGTTTTCGTTTGAATTCAATTTTATTTCGACAGTCCCTGATGCTAGCAGGTAGCGAATTCCAGAGTCTTGGCAGGGCTATTGTGAAAGAAGATGACAATAGCCCTGCCAAGACTCTGGAATTGTCGGATCAATGTAGATTTTGCACTTATATTTTTCGGCATTATCGCGTTAAACTTCACAGGAAAACGTCCTACCGCTCAAAACTTCTCAACACAAATAAGATGAGAGAAAGAGCAACTGTTAACGTGCATTCAAATGAACCGTTGTTATTGAGATTCAATTGGACAAAAATACAAAGTTCCAATTATTTTTGCATTTCCTGGTAGTGTTAACGCTAGGAGGGCCATTCTTTTAAATATTCTGTAACGGTTTACCCTACTAATTCGCAGTTTTACGACTTTTCATAAATATTTCAAAAACACTCTTTCTCCAAAAATTGTGATTTTATGACACTCTGAAGGGCAGTACAGCTAATTGGTTTCAGACCGAAAACAGTCATTTTTATAGTATAGTATATCTCTGAATCGGTAGCAGCACATGTTGTGATTGTTGCCTGCTTCAAAACTAAGGTTGGTTCTTTGTCGGCATTTATGCCTCCAAACATGTTAAATTCGGTGAAATCTATTGCGAGTGTCGTGAGATTCAAAACATTTTGTTTCCTTTATCAATGGTTTCATGGCCGGTTGAAGCAAACTTTCCACTTTTTAAATGCCTTAAATTTCGCAGTGAATGCATGTATAAATTATAAAAAGTAAGAGTAAAATGCGAAACTTTACAGTGAGTTAGGCATTTTTAGGCGAATATTAACAAATTAGGCTCTAATAACCGTTTTAGGGCATTTTAGGGCACTATAAAACTCTTTGAATACCTTTCAATTTCCATGAAACACAAATATTAATAATTATGTTTACTTTTCTCCTAAAGAAACAAAATAGGCATTTGCCCTAGAATCCGATGTCTGATGATCACATATCACCGTCCTTCGCAAGTCTTTCGTGGCTCCGACTTAAAGAACGCAGAACTTTACACTCTTTGTCTTTACTCTTTCGAATTCTGCACACCTTAACACCAAATTACCTTTCGTCTCGTTTCTCTTATCTATACTCTAACCACGACGTAAATACCAGATCACTTATCTGTGGCACGCTAAGTATACCTCTTCATAGAATATCTTTTTATTCATCATCTTTTACAGTATCCACCTCGCGTCAATGGAATTCCTTGTCACAAAGTATTAGGGGCTGCAAGACAATAAACACCTTTAAGAACAGCTTAAAAGATAACCTTATTAGCATTTCACTCCAATCATACTGATTTAAACTATCACTGACTACATTGTTACTTCTTTCTTTAGACATCATCCTGATAGTGCTGTATTTTCAAAATTGTCTCATAATAATCTCTCTCTATTATCTAATATTATTTGAAATATATTAACATTCTATGTATTTTAGTTTAATTCTGCTACACAGTTTATTTTAGTGTTTAATTAATAGTTCATAGTATTTTGTTGTTTAATTCGTAAATAACTCTTGTATACATGTAACGCTCATCTAAATCAAATTGTTGAATTCTTTGTAAAGTTCATGCATATGTGTATACACTTTTTGCTGGTTGAGTGGAAGAGAAGGCCTTACGGCCTTAACTCTGCCAGCTAAAATAAATAATAATAATAATAATAATAATAATTATTATTATTATTATTATTATTATTATTATTATTATTATTTTTAAAAATGAATTAAGATTCGGTACTTTGGTCCTCTGTTATGAATTCAGGTGGTCCCTGGCTGGGTTACAGGCGCGGCACCAGATGTGCAGGGTAAAGATGTCGAGAAACACCACGTATATAGTGCTTTAAATCCCCCTTTTGTTGCTGAGAGTAGACTGGGAACTCGATAGATGGGTAGGGTAATACATTTCATAAAATGTCTGTACTGGGAGAAAAACTGAAATTTGATTGCCATGTGTCATTTCGAAACTCTGAGTTTTAAGATACAGCGTGATACGCAATTCGTTCGAATTTTACTTTTTTCTTCTTTCTTTTTTGAAGGACCACATCGAGGACCACAAGTGGTCCGCGGACCATAGTTTGAGAAACGCTGATCTAAGCTATACAGGGTGAACCTGAAGTCTACCGACAAATTTGTAGCAGTTATGTAGTGCACTTAAAACTAGACAATCTGATGCAGGAAACTAATAGAAACTAATTTTATTGTTCGCAGAATAATAAAGTTTTAATATTCTTGTTTGAAAGCTGCTTGCGCTTTATTTTCTAAATTTAAGCAATTAACATAATTATTTAAACAAATCGAAATGATAGGTAGGACAATCTGTGGTCCGCGAGCGAATCGAAAGGGGGTCCGCGGAAACAAGATATGTTTTCAAATGATATTTTAGTTAAACATAATTTTATAATTTAATTAATTAATTATTCTAATTCTTATGATATTTCTACGTACAATATATGATGTAGGAACATTATATTAATTAGATGTTAATAGTAGAAATAAAATATTTTAGTTAATTTCAATTTATTAGGCCATTAGAGATACAGTAATAGATTTCGTCACAGATATAGTGAAAAAGATATAATACATATTTTGAAAAAGAAATACGAAACAGTAACATTTAATTAAAACAATGAAAACACGAAATATTTTGAAAACTCTAACAATTCATGAAAACACTTCTTCCTTAATATAATAATTGTAACTAAAACAATGTCATACAAATTTGTGTTGTAAAACTCACAAACAGAATAAAAAGGATTATTTAATAACCAGTTATAAAATCTAGTTTTAAAGCTATTGATTGGTAACTTATAATATTGACTGGGACGCTTATTATATAATTTCATCCGCATAATAGAAAAATTTGTATTATTCTTATGTAATCTACAGTACGAAATATTAATTTGTTCACTATTTCTAATTTAATGATAATGTATATTGGCCATTAGTGAGTGAATCACTGTCGATATTATGTCAAGTGTAAAGTACTAGATCATATATATACAAATTCATGACTGTTAATAACTGTGATTGTCTGAAAAGTCATCGACAATGTTCAAGATAGTTCGATTCACATAAAATTCTAATAGCTTTCGTTTGGAAAATCAAGACACTTCCAGTTTTGGTACCATTTCCCCAGAAAATTAAGGCATATCAGATTATCGATTGAAAGAAAGAAAAGTAGGCACATCTTAAATAATTTTGAGAATCGCAAGTCACTAGCTTCTTTAAGGCCCGTGACACACTTGAAGAGTTTTCGCTAGCGAGAAATGTGTTGCGAGAAAGAGGCGAAGAGCCTTCCTCCACACACTTAGCGAGTTCTCGCTATCACAGATCACATCTCGCTATGAATTATCTATGCACTGCCTTCATGCAGAAAGCATTTTTCTGATTATAGTAATCACTCGTTGGGGGAAATATTATAGGTTATGTATTTACGTATATTGTCGTACTTAAATATATAACCTGTAAGTATATTGTCGTACTTTACAAATTACGTACGAATGCTATGTTGAATCTGAGTATTCAGATGATGAGGAAATGGAGTTACATGAACATATTTTGTTAATGAAAAGAAAAAGTAGGCCTAAAATTAACGCCAGAAATATATGAAAATCACATTGTATCTTACGAAAATAAGGGCCAGTTTTGGACACTGGTTTCGATTTAGGCGTTATTTCAGGTTGACTGGACCACAGTTTTTGCCATTCATGATATGATAGAGGATTCTTTGCTATGTTCTGATTAAAATTATGTAAACTGTTAAGACATATAGATACATTATTTCAAATGTTTAATTAATACTATTAAATCTCATCAAAATAAAATATGGCCCTACTTATTTTCAGACAATCTGATATTTGTCTCCAGATTTCGTCCTTAAGTTTCGTGTTTTTATAGTTTTCATCCCGTGTAGGAATCATATAAATAGGCCTACGGGTAACATCGTACAAGTTCGATAACTTTCTGACTGCAATTATCAGCCATCTTCCTCATTTTAAAATAAAAACAATACAATTCATCGCCACCTGTGATATCTTTTTCTACATTCAATCGTCATTAAGGGTGCCATTCATAGACATTTCGCAGCACGCGCTACGAGCGTACTAAGCTAGCCCCGGCTATCCACTGGTTACTAGTACAGAATTCAAATCATATCCTATCGCTAACACTGGTTTATGAATACGAAAAACGCTGATCATCCACCGGAAGCCCGCGCTAAAAATGTCTATGAATACGGTCCAAAGAGTATAAACGTTAAACATCTTTGATAAATGTGTCAAGAAAATTCGCTGAGCTACAGATTTCAGCGAGAAACTTGCACGAGGTTTTTGCCTCGAACGAGAATCTCTTCCAGTGTGTGGACGTCCATTTGAATCCATGTTATCAATTTTTTAATTTTCTCGCAACACATTTCTCGCTAGCGAAAACTCTTCAAGTATGTTACGGGTGTAACAAATATAAAAGTCTTGATAACTTTGTGTATACATATTCGATATGTTTATTCCATGCTAAACTGGAGTCTATAAAAATTCCTGGAAATGTTGTATAGTTTTGTCTGTTGTCCTTATTTATTAGACGATTTAGGCTAAAAGTTATGTTGATCATCTTTTCTTTCTTAAATAAGAAGCCATTAGATTCAAACCATAAAACCATCTGTGATAGAATATCGTTGTTAAAAGCATATGATTCATTCAGAGCAGAGCTAAGACATAGGAAAGTAGTGTGTCTCCTTGAACATGTCGTTACCAGGATGCAAGGCCGCCGTTTAAAACAATACGGGAGATCACACGAGAAGAGACACACATCCAGATCCGTAAGTTTGCTCTCTTGCTGGGAATCGATCCCACATCGTCTGGATTTGCACCTAGAATCTCAACCGCTCAGGCCATAGGGAAGAACTAGATTAACTTTATGTAGCAAGAAATACAAAAGTCATACAGAAAGAGTGGAGCATACCCTCCTTCAACCATCAGCTTACAGATATCAGCCATCTGGAGGAGAAAGGAACGTGCGACAATCGAGAAGATGCTGGAATGAAACGCAACATATTGAGGTCGGAGCTAGAGAATTTTCTAATCCGTAAAGTTGCTCATGACTGCGTATTACCGTATTCTATCATCATCGTCTTCAACTTCATGCATTAAATCTTCAGGTTGTCGTTTATTCAAGTATCTCCAAAGACTGTTTTAAAACACCGAGTTTTATATATCATTATATTTCCATAGGTAATGCCACGAGAGCCTACTGCAACATCGCATCTCATACACCGTGTTCCGCTTATAAGTATAATAAAAGAAATAGTTATAATTTCATAACAATGCATGCAAATGGGTTAAGATTGGTACCATTGTAAAGAGGAAATTGGGAAGTTTTAATCCATTGTTGTTACTTATTTTTAGAAGACTCACGCATGCGCAGATCATTAAATAAGAGAATTCGTATCGTATCTTTAGTCAGTCAGCAAGTGTCGTAATTGAACACCAACGGGATTCCCTAAATGGAATGTTTGGTGTGGGATCATGCGTGACAGAATCATTGGTCCCTATTTCTTTGCTGAAAAGACAGTCACTGCAAACACGTACCTGGATATGTTGCAACTGTATGCTGTGCCACAACTCCCAGATGGAGCAATTTTCCAGCAAGATGGGGCTCCACCACACTTTGCCAACATGGTTCGCACATTCTTAGACGAACAATTCCCTGCAAGATGGATCGGAAGAGGATCACCGTACATCACATGGCCTGCCAGATCACCAGATCTAACACCACCTGATTTTTTCCTGTGGGGGTTTGTTAAGGACCAGGTCTACAGGACGCCAGTACGTGATTTGGCAGACTTACAAGAAAGAATTTATGCTGCTGTCAACAATGTTACACCACAGATGCTTCATAACACTTGGGTCGAGGTTGAATACCGGTTGGATATTTCCCGTGCCACCAATGGAAGCCATGTTGAGGTTTATGGAACATAAGGTAACAAAAATTCCCAGTTTTCATTCTTTGTAGCAGTTGGTTTCAACTATATACTTGTATTAATTCAGAAGTTATAGCTATTTCTTTTGTTATACTTATAAGCGGAACACTCTGTATATAGGATAGTCTAATCCAATGGCGGGCATTCCTGCGGCATTGCCGCAGTGATGCCAGACCTCAGCGAAGCATCAAACTTACCCCCTACCTTCTCCTTCCCCACTCCATTAAAATACTGCGCGTGTACGTGGCGGATTATACTGGATTGCTGTACTTTGGAGCTTCATTAGTGATACAATGTCTTTCGCAGAATCATATGAATCGAGAGGATATCACACTTACAAGAAAGGCGGTTCTTTCATTTCTCATGTTTAGGATCAGTTACAAATATTCAGGACGCGAACTTAAATACACTCAGAGACAAAAAAACCGGACACTTTAATATTTGCTGGAATTTTGCAAAATATTATCTTCTCATACAATATTATGGTAGCCATCTGTTGTTATGGAGACGAGTATACATTGTTGACTGTTTTTTGTTTTATAAACAAGCCATTACAACCAAATATTCCAATTTTGCTTTCGGAGTCTCAGCTATAATAATAATGTCTCAACCATTTTTGCTTCATTATCGTTATCATTCGTTATTTCTTTATTTTTACATTTTCTACGTTTAAGTGGGGTTGTAATGTTTGTCTTAAAACAAGATGCGACCTGAAGATGTGGCTCGAGCTGTAGCCCTTTACGATGATGGACGCAGTGTACGTTTCATTGCAAATGTTATGAATATAGCTAGAAGCACAACCCGTGATGCCATAAAACGGTATAGAGAGATCCTGGAATATACCAGAAGACCAGGTTCGGGTCGGCCAAGAGCTACAAATCCAAATGAAGACAGGTATATGGTGTTGAGAGTTCTTAGGGAGTGCAACCTGCCAGCTACTAGTGTAGCCCAGCAATTTGTTAACATACATGGACGCCCAAATTCGGCCAAAACAGTTAGAAGGAGGTTGAAAGCAAGTGGACTGATATCAAGTAGACCTGCAACTGGTCCCAGACTTCTCAGGATGCATCGAGTTGAACGACTGCGTTTTGCAAATGATCACAGGGATTGGAGAAATGGACAGTGGAGCTGTGTTCTGTTCACCGATGAGTCCCGTTTCAATCTCTGCTCACCTGATGGACGTGAAAGAGTTTGGAAAAGGAGGGGAGAACGATTTTCACAGTGTTGCATTTCCGAAAATGTGCCGTATGGAGGTGGTGGAGTGATGATTTGGGCAGGAGTGTGCACGGATGCTCGCACAGAGTTGGTTTTTGTTGAAAATGGAAGACTAACAGCTGAGAGGTATATAAATGAATGTTTGGCTGTTCATGTTGTGCCATTTGGCCAATTTGTAGGCGATAATTTTGTTTTAATGCACGATAATGCATGGCCGCATATTGCCCATGCGGTCGGAGATTATTTCAAGAAGTGGGAATCCATGTTCTTCCATGGCCAGCAAGGAGTCCAGACATGAACCCAATTGAACACGTGTGGGACATGCTGGGACGGCGTGTTAAGAATAGACGACCAAGACCAGAATCGTTACAAGAGTTGAGGCGAGCACTTGGCGAAGAATGGGAACTTATTCCTCAAGAAGACATTGCTAACCAAATTGACAGCATGCCAAGACGTATGGATGCAGTTATTCAAGCCAGAGGGGGTAATACCCGTTACTAAAAAGAGTTTTTAATGTTTAAGGCACCATAAATGAAAAAACAGTTAGACCAAACGATGCCATAGTTATACGCCCTTTCTAATTTTTTGTAAATTTTCTCATCAGAGAATTTTTTTTTAATGTTGTCGTATAAGGTGCTAAATGAAACATTATTTTGTTTAAATGGGTTTTGTTTCATTTTAAAAATAATTGGCAACAAAATACGAGCAAATATAGAAGTGTCCGGTTTTTTTGTCCCTGAGTGTATGTACATTCTTAAAATAGATCACCTGTTATACGAGTTCAAAGAACACAGATTCAGTGATTTTCAAAGGATGGAGAAAGATTTCAATATTTTTGCCACTCCTTTTCATGTTTAAATTGAAAATGTTATCCCAGAATTGCAGTTAGAGGTACTGGATTTGCAGAATGATGGCTTCTTGAAAGCAGAATGTCAAGGTCTACTGGGAGCTAAAATTTTTACAAGATATCCAGTACTACATATTCACTGCTTAGACAGTTTTCTTCAAAAATAATGAGTACCGTCATTTCCCATAACTATGGTCCTGAAACATAACTATTGTCCACGATACAACTATTCAAATTTTGTACTCCATAACGTAGTACCTCGTTTATCTATATTCTTGCTGTACTGTAGTTTGAATTCAAGTCACTGCAGCTATCTACGAGCGGTCTATGTTACTTACAATGATCTTTGAATGGTTGTATCGTGGACCATAGTTGTGTTCCAGGACTACAGTTATGGGAAATGACGTATGTATTCATCAACCTACCAGTGCGAACAGCTGTTTTCTAAAATGAAATTTATAAAGTCCAGCCACAGATCCCGCTTAAGCGATGCTCATCTCCTTGCGCAACTGAAAATAGCATGCACAGATATAAATCCCAATTTCGAAGAAATTGCTTTGAAAAATGATTAATTAAATATCACGTGAATGGACTATTCTAATTACATATGGTAGGTAGGAGTGTAGTGGCGCAACAGTCTGTAAATCCGTCACTGCACTGTAGAGTGCAACCCCTCCCACAGTATGTAGTTTCCATTTAAATCCTGTCTTGTGGGTTGCGTTCATTTTGCCCGCCACTGGTCTAATCAAACAGTCGTTTTCAACTTTCGGTCAAGCGATTTTTTCCCCACTCTGTATAATAAATATATAGAACGATCGATATAAACCTTTACAATTTTAATTACTTATAACTTCTGAACCAATAATAGCAAACGTGTGCAATTTGTTCTGAATTACAGAATAACTGTGAGAGATTCCTTAGATTAAAATGTTGAAAATGTCTTCCACCTGCATCCATACACAACTGTACTCGTCGCACCATATTCCCTGACGTTCTCTGAAGTGTATTCTCGTCAATGTTGCTGATTTCATTCCTAATGCCCTCACGGAGTTCAGCAAGTAACCACGGTCTATTTTGATATGCTCTTTCCTTAAGATAGTCTTATAAGAAGTCCGGAGAGGTTAGGTCAGGTGATCTGGGAGGCCACAGATTTTTTTTTAGATTAGGCGATTACCGAAAAAGCTGGCTGTAAATTTCACAGAATCGTTAGACGTATGACATGAATAGCCTGTCTCCTGGCTCTATCGGCGCAGATTTCTTTAGTGGGTTCACTAAACGTCCTCAAACATCAACACAATTTTGACTCATTGTCAGGTCTGTGTTTACCATTCTCGCTGAGGAGCGAGCCAGTTGTCTCCAACTTTCTTGCCATCGATAAAATTGTTGGCCTGGTTGGAACATTGCGCACATTGAATTATCTTCGTAATGCCCGTTGTGTTTGAATCAAGGAATTTGTCTTCCAATACGTTTTCACAATAAAAACACGCCGACGAATTGAGAACTGCATGTTCGTGTTATGACTAAAGACCGCGAACCACAGTCTAGTATATACAGTCACGAAGCTCAATACGCAGTAAATATGCATCCATAGATAGTTGCTAACCACTAGGATCGCTAGTATCGCCTCATCACAGACAATGCGAAACAGTACCTGCACAGTCTATTATTCCTAGTACCGTCATAAACTCAAGCTTCGTGACTGTAGCCTATATACTAGGCTGTGCTGCGAACTAAATACTAATAGTCAACAATAGTCACAACAGTCAACAATGGATGGTAGGGGTACCAATATAGATTCTACCAGAGCCACAGAGATCATTAAACTCAATTTCAAGTTTATATTAGCTTCCAAAGGGAAATTGTATAGGGGTACCAATATAGATTCTACCAGAGCCACAGAGATCATTAAACTCAATTTCAAGTTTATATTAGCTTCCAAAGGGAAATTGTATAGGGGTACCAATATAGATTCTACCAGAGCCACAGAGATCATTAAACTCAATTTCAAGTTTATATTAGCTTCCAAAGGGAAATTGTATAGGGGTACCAATATAGATTCTACCAGAGCCACAGAGATCATTAAACTCAATTTCAAGTTTATATTAGCTTCCAAAGGGACATTGTATAGGGGTACCAATATAGATTCTACCAGAGCCACAGAGATCATTAAACTCAATTTCAAGTTTATATTAGCTTCCAAAGGGAAATTGTATAGGGGTACCAATATAGATTCTACCAGAGCCACAGAGATCATTAAACTCAATTTCAAGTTTATATTATCTTCCAAAGGGAAATTGCAACTCATTAAAATTGTAAAGATTATATTGATCGCTCTGTAGTTCAACAAGTAATGTAGAAATGTACAATGGACTGCAAAAAAATTCCAAGTCGAAGTCGCTATCGATTTGAAATATCGTGTTACGAGCACTTCTCTTAGGAAGCAATAGAAATAGAGATACACAGAAGGCTTTGCATTCAATTTTAAGTTCTGTATCTGTATTTAAAGCAAAATTTTATATTTTCATATTTAAAATAAAATTGATACAGTATGAAACGTAACTGGCCGTATATATCGATTGTAACAATGACATCATCCATGGATAATAAGAAAGGCTGTGGAATATCATATGAAGAGTTCGCTGGAAAAACGATGAATGTCACATTTCTGTTAAGGATTAGATAATGATCTAATTGAGTCTATAACTGCAAGATGTAGTGCTGTTTCTATAGAAAATAAAGGAAAGAATTACTGTATTCGTGATGATAATTCTCCTTTTTACCATTTTTCATAAGAACAACATTAAATTTCATAGTGATCCAATTAATTAGATAATGATATCAACCTTAACAAAACTGTGATATTCATCGTTTTTCCCGCGAACTCTCATAATAATAATAATAATAATAATAATAATAATAATAATAATAATAATAATACTTTATTGTCAAAACAAAGATAAGCTTACATATTGATTTTTTATATAAAAACACTCTATCACACCCAGTTACATACTCGTGCTTAGAGGGCATTCCCACATAATTTTAAGACATTTTATTAAATAATAGAGTAAAAAGTAAAAAAAAAAAGAAGGAAAAAAGAAGAAGAAACAACACAGATATCACAATAATTGAACTTTACATTTTCTCTCTGTTTAAACAGCAATTTTTAATTCATTTTATGAAATAAGGAGCATTGGCAAATTGTATGTTTGGGAATTTATCTATTACCATGTTATAAAGCCTTGGACCGAAGTTGCTACTGTGATTACATGCTACAGTTGTGGTACATTTAGGAACTGTCAAGCATATGTTGTCTGATCTTTTGGTTTTATATTTATGTGAATATAAAACTGCAGTTTCACTATTTTCGTGTAGTAGGCCTATTCTTATTATTTTTGTAAAATAAAAGTATATAAATAATTTAAAATCAATCCATATTAAATAATAACGTGAATATGTTGTAAAAGTCGTATTTACATGTTTTTGAAAAACTCATCTCAGGAAAATAGCTTTCCACCTCGCCATGTTTCTTAAAGTTCTCGGAAAACGATATAATTTCGTATCGGCGTTTCTTTTTCAACTCAGTGTACAGGTCCCAGAATTCAGTTCTCAGCAACAATTATGTATGTTATTATTATCTATGTTTTAAGTTAAAAAGAATTAAACAATTACCTATCCATGACTGTTTCTAAAGTTTCACCTGAGTTTCTGCAGTGCGAGCCATATTGTTTGAAGTTGCTTTAAGATCAAAAAAACAAACAAACAAACTGCAGACAATAGGATCTTTACGCATGCGTGCGAACGCACCTGCTAGAAACGAGTCCTTCGGTAAACTGAATTAGCTGAAAACAGCATTGTCCATTGTAAAAACTTTCGTGGAAAGCAAAGCAAAGAAAGAACAACCTGAAAACTCGAGTTAATAAAAAGAGCGCGATTGTCAATTGTTGGAATGTACAAAGCGGCCAACTTATGAACATCCTAGACATTATCATTTCTTTGTACAGGCAGAGCACTACTTTCTGAAGTCTTTTCTAAAATTGGACCGTGGCTATCAGAGGAGGAACTTTCTCAAAAGAATTCGAAAGTGAATATTGTCAGATGCGTAGTAAGTATTCCGTTGGAGGGCATTAATATCTGTATCATCACTTTCAGGTTTCATTTAACGAAGTATACATTACCATTGTAACAATTCTTAAGGCCGATTTCACCAACATGTTCCTAATCCACGATTAACTAATTGTAATTTAACTTAAATACGGAAGTTAAATCATATTTAATTCGTTTGCATTTCACTAAATAAATACGCATTTAAAATAAAGTCAATTAATTTAATTCCCAATTAAATCATCACGGCCTTCGGAATCATAGTAAAATCGTAATTCCGAAGGCTATGTGCCCTGTCGATGTATGCAGTGACCTTCATAGTGAGTTCATTTGTTATATTACGACAATAAAATGGTCATAAACAGAGGTAACCTCAAATCATATTAAAATCATCGGATGGGCAGAATTTAGAAAAAAGAAGAAATGTTGCAAATAAATAGAAATAGATTTCAATGCAAAAAATCTCATCCCAATGTCTTCAGCAATATTGAAGACAAAACGGGATGATATGAAAGTAGATATAAGAAAATATTATGCAACAAGCAAAATGGAAAGACTTAATGGATTTGCGCCATTCCAGTGCCTTGAAATGTAACATTAGGCTCACATGATACATCTGTTATTAGTATTACTTCATTTGCCGTTATAAATGTATCATTTAAATAATATTATGAAGTACTTAACTATCAGCTGGAAATCCTAAATCACCTTCTGTACTATTCAAAATATGCAGTGCTTATTTTTTGCTTAGCCTAAACCGCAGTTGCAAATATTTTTCGTCCTCCATTAAAATAATATTCTCTTTCGGAAATTATGCTTGCCCGTCTTGGTAAGAAATCATCATTCTCAAATATCAAGTGGATCATTCTCCTCGCCATAATGAAAATTATTGTTGTTAATACAGGATTAATTTTTAAATGATCAAATATTGACTACTTAACTTAAATATAGGTTATTATTATTGTATCTCCAATGGGGGTTGGCCCTATTTTACATATGTATGTTAGGGCTATAGTTTTACACAAAAAGATAAGCATAAAGAGAAATGGAAAAGAAAATTAAATTAGCTTACGCGATGTAAACAAAACATAAACCATCCGTAAATTAGGCATTGCGATTGCAAAACAAACATCAGGCATCAATTTGAGACATACAAACACATTAACAACACACATACGTAACACTTCTATAATACAAATATGCAGCTTTCCGTACCATACATCATAAATTAATACACAATAGTCACACAAACACAAACTATAATTACGACATTGCGACGACACCAAGCATCCGTTACAACACATACACTTCAACATAGTAACCACACTTTTAAAAGTTACAAATTTGGCTCCAAGAAGAATAACTAGGACACTGTTACTAATTACTATTCTTCTACAAGATCTTAAATACATCTGTAATAAATCTGTGAAATTCCAATAATAGCTTAAAGACCAATTTGTAAATGCATTGTTCCTGTAAGTGTCAATTAAAAGAATTTAAGTGAAATTAAAGTTAAATAAGTTTAGTTCAATTCCTTATTGAAACTGCAATAAATAATCCAAATAATAAATATAAATGTAAGACATAAAAGACATACAAACACGCAATAAAAAACAAATAGAAAAAAAATAAATACTAAATGAACATTATCCCCTAATTACCTTATTCGCTCAGTGTTAATATTACTCATTACAACACTAATAAATAACTCTTCCCCTTATTTCCTCGGCCCCCTTCCCCTCGGCCAGTTCCACCCTCAGCTGTCGAACTTTTGCCATAAATTTTCCCACAGTGTCACAGAATTTAGCGTTATTTAATATATCTATTTTGCCAAGTGTCCCCTGCTAGATGTAATGAAGGACTCTGGCAGGAATCAAGCTAATACCTACTGTATATGTATACACGAAAGGCAAATGTTAATCGTTGTGTAATATCTTACAGAGTAAATTAATTTCAATTCACACGCATGTATAGGGTGAATCGTAAGTAATGCCATTAATTATTCTTTGAGATATAAAAAAAAGTTTAATACATTTTTGCTTGTTTTTGCTTTCTTTCAGAGATAAAAATTGTTTTGTATGGAACATTACGGTCCAATTGTATAAAACTCCCTGACTAAAGATCAACTTTGATCGAAGATCGGAAAGTGAACAGAGTTCAGACACTTCTTCTATTGTATAAAACTTTTCTGCGATCAAATTACCTTGGTTCAAATGCAATCTAAGTTCACGTGAAAAGGATTTGGCAACATCACATAAACAGGTGAAGTATGTGATGCGCGGGCCATGTTGTACAGGTTTGTTCAGTGTTGCCAATTTAACGACTTTAACTTTTTTTCAACGACAATTTCTTTTAACTTTTATATTGCTTAAATAGGGATTTAGCGACCTTTCTAGCACCCCATAGTGACAAAATTTAATCTGTCTTTGTTGATAATGAGAAATCTAGCGACTTTACAACTACTTTTTGGCTACTTTCCGTACACTCTATTGGAGACACTGGTTTGTTTTGTGCATTGTAAATAATGGCGGACAATAAGAAGAAGGTTGACCGTTCTCCAAATTGTTATCATGTTATGGTGTTTGATACTGCTAAACATAATAAAGCTTTATAAAACGACAATTTTCGTTTAGTAATACAGTTAATTGAAAATTTATGAATGTACATCCATTAATAATAATGATTGTTATAAACATAATGTAATTATAGGTTATGTTATTTGATACTGCTGAACACGATAAAGCCTTATAAAATATAAGAAGGTTTGTGTATTAAGACAAGAAATTGGGGGGAAAAAAAAAATATATATATAAATGTACCTACCATATGTATTAATATTAATAATAATGGCTATTCTTTTTGCACAGTCTGCCACTCGTATATTTCAAACAGAAAAGAAATAACTAAACTTGGATCATCTAACTTAATCGGAGAAATTTCTTCAGTCAAAGTTGACTTTAGTTTAAGACAAATTAATCTCAGATTAGACTTTATACAACACAAAATTCCAAGTTCAGCTAGAAACGAGGATCAATTTAACCTCTGATCTAAGATTAAATGGTTTATACATTCGGCCCTCCATAGCTTATTTTGGGAAAGCCATTTGATTTAATTCCCAGAATGCTCAGTCAATTTAAGAGAGCAGTATATTATAATAAATGATTGAAAGAATTTTAGTTTTGTCCTTTAAGTATGCAAAAATTTGATCCGAACAAATGTAACTTATCATTCTGCAAAGGAATTTTAAAATGTAACATTTATTCGGATCGAATTTCTACATATTTAAGAAATATACGCCATTTCAATTTGTATAAGAAAATTATGATAACCAGGCAACACTGACTGTCTGAGAGAAGTTGATATCTTGGCAGAACGAAGTTCATAAAACATTCGGATGCTGGTTTGTTGCTAGATCACAGGCATTCAAAAGTGCATGAGCTTGCAAATGCATGTAGGTTCATCGACTCCTTTTCTTTGCCCAGGGCCATTGCTTAGTTCTGCAAGAGGTGAAGTCAAAGACAGGATAATGAAACAACATTAAACCCGCAAGGAAAAAAGTACCAGGAAATAGACACGAGAAATCATTCATTAAAGCACTGTGCTACGTGGAAGCTACGAAATGCAGTTGCTTACGAGTATCAGATTGTGTTAGCGTTAGGGCTTCCCAGCAGGACGTCACTACTAAGAAGTGCTTTTGAGTATGACCCAGATTGACAACTTTGCTGGAAGTCAGTGCTGCCAATCCAGATGACTTCAAAATCCCTATATTTAAGAGACTTATCGCTCCTAAATGAAAAAAAAATTATACTTAATATTAATATGCATCATTCCCTGATAAATTGACCCGTAGACATTGAATAAGAAATAAAATCCGTCTAATAGTTCACTAGAAATCGCTGTACACAGACAGACTAGTACTAAAATTATTATATTTCATGTACATCATTCCCTGATAAATTGACTTGTAGATACTGAATATGAACAAAATCCGTCCAATAGCTTAGTAGAAATCGCTGTACACAGACAGACTAGTACTAGAATTATTATATTTCATGTACATCATTCCCTGATAAATTGACTCGTAGATACTGAATATGAACAAAATCCGTCCAAATATTTCATGTACATCATTCCCTGATAAATTGACTCGTAGATACTGAATATGAACAAAATCCGTCCAATAGTTTAGTAGAAATCGCTGTACACAGACAGACTAGTACTAAAATTATTATTTTTCATGTACATCATTCCCTGATAAATTGACTCGTATATACTGAATATGAACAAAATCCGTCCAATAGTTTAGTAGAAATCGCTGTACACAAACAGACTAGTACTAAAATTATTATATTTCATGTACATCATTTCCTGATAAATTGACTCGTAGATACTGAATATGAACAAAATCCGTCCAATAGTTTGGTAGAAATCGCTGTACACAGACAGACTAGTACTAAAATTATTATATTTCATGTACATCATTCCCTGATAAATTGACTCGTAGATACTGAATATGAACAAAATGCATCCAATAGTTTAGTAGAAATCGCTGTACACAGACAGACTAGTACTAAAATTATTATATTTCATGTACATCATTCCCTGATAAATTGACTCGTAGATACTGAATATGAACAAAATGCGTCCAATAGTTTAGTAGAAATCGCTGTACACAAACAGACTAGTACTAAAATTATTATATTTCATGTACATCATTCCCTGATAAATTGACTCGTAGATACTGAATATGAACAAAATGCGTCCAATAGTTTAGTAGAAATCGCTGTACACAGACAGACTAGTACTAAAATTATTATATTTCATGTACATCATTCCCTGATAAATTGACTCGTAGATACTGAATATGAACAAAATCCGTCCAATAGTTTAGTAGAAATCGCTGTACACAGACAGACTAGTACTAAAATTATTATATTTCATGTACATCATTCCCTGATAAATTGACTCGTAGATACTGAATATGAACAAAATGCGTCCAATAGTTTAGTAGAAATCGCTGTACACAAACAGACTAGTACTAAAATTATTATATTTCATGTACATCATTCCCTGATAAATTGACTCGTAGATACTGAATATGAACAAAATCCGTCCAATAGTTTGGTAGAAATCGCTGTACACAGACAGACTAGTACTAAAATTATTATATTTCATGCACATCATTCCCTGATAAATTGACTCGTAGATACTGAATATGAACAAAATGCGTCCAATAGTTTAGTAGAAATCGCTGTACACAGACAGACTAGTACTAAAATTATTATATTTCATGTACATCATTCCCTGATCAATTGACTCGTAGATACTGAATATGAACAAAATGCGTCCAATAGTTTAGTAGAAATCGCTGTACACAAACAGACTAGTACTAAAATTATTATATTTCATGTACATCATTCCCTGATAAATTGACTCGTAGATACTGAATATGAACAAAATCCGTCCAATAGTTTGGTAGAAATCGCTGTACACAGACAGACTAGTACTAAAATTATTATATTTCATGTACATCATTCCCTGATAAATTGACTCGTAGATACTGAATATGAACAAAATGCGTCCAATAGTTTAGTAGAAATCGCTGTACACAGACAGACTAGTACTAAAATTATTATATTTCATGTACATCATTCCCTGATAAATTGACTCGTAGATACTGAATATGAACAAAATCCGTCCAATAGTTTAGTAGAAATCGCTGTACACAGACAGACTAGTACTAAAATTATTATATTTCATGTACATCATTCCCTGATAAATTGACTCGTAGATACTGAATATGAACAAGATGCGTCCAATAGTTTAGTAGAAATCGCTGTACACAAACAGACTAGTACTAAAATTATTATATTTCATGTACATCATTCCCTGATAAATTGACTCGTAGATACTGAATATGAACAAAATCCGTCCAATAGTTTGGTAGAAATCGCTGTACACAGACAGACTAGTACTAAAATTATTATATTTCATGTACATCATTCCCTGATAAATTGACTCGTAGATACTGAATATGAACAAAATGCGTCCAATAGTTTAGTAGAAATCGCTGTACACAGACAGACTAGTACTAAAATTATTATATTTCATGTACATCATTCCCTGATCAATTGACTCGTAGATACTGAATATGAACAAAATGCGTCCAATAGTTTAGTAGAAATCGCTGTACACAAACAGACTAGTACTAAAATTATTATATTTCATGTACATCATTCCCTGATAAATTGACTCGTAGATACTGAATATGAACAAAATCCGTCCAATAGTTTGGTAGAAATCGCTGTACACAGACAGACTAGTACTAAAATTATTATATTTCATGTACATCATTCCCTGATAAATTGACTCGTAGATACTGAATATGAACAAAATGCGTCCAATAGTTTAGTAGAAATCGCTGTACACAGACAGACTAGTACTAAAATTATTATATTTCATGTACATCATTCCCTGATAAATTGACTCGTAGATACTGAATATGAACAAAATGCGTCCAATAATTTAGTAGAAATCGCTGTACACAAACAGACTAGTACTAAAATTATTATATTTCATGTACATCATTCCCTGATAAATTGACCCGTAGATACTGAATATGAACAAAATCCGTCCAATAGTTTAGTAGAAATCGCTGTACACAGACAGACTAGTACTAGAATTATTATATTTCATGTACATCATTCCCTGATAAATTGACTCGTAGATACTGAATATGAACAAAATCCGTCCAATAGTTTAGTAGAAATCGCTGTACACAGACTAGTACTAAAATTATTATATTTCATGTACAATTTTAAATTTTATTTTTAATTCAGGTATAGACATAATTAAAAAATAATGTAATCTTCATCTTACGATGTTTGGATGACGTATATACTCCGTTGATGTGACATATTAATGAAGTGGTAGAGCGCCTGACCGGAGAACAGGAAGTCGCAGGTTCGATTGCCGCTCGAGGTTGCGAAATTTTTCTTTCATACCGTGGCATGATTGTGACTATAATAGTATTTAATTCATTAAAAAATAATACTCCCCATTTCTATCACATTGAATTTTTCAAAATATTTAAAAGTATCGAAGGCATTCCAAAAAAAAAAAAAAAAAATGTGCACCGGTTCTGAAGGGGTTAAGGAAAATTATGTAAACTTTTAAAATTGGGACAATTCGGGATTTAAAAACAACAAACTTTCATTACAAGTAAAATAATTGAAATATTACATCAAAGTGAACATTTGTGTATTGGATGTCCACATTGTAAGAAATATGTGGTAACATTTTCAGATTAATTGGTGTAAAAATGTAGAAGTTAGAAGTTTCACACAATCTTAGCCTTGTGACGTGGATCATCGTGAATTAAAGCATTCAAACTGTCTTCCAGCCATGTCAAAATGAGAGTATAGGCTGGTTCACAATAAACCGTGAACGAAAACGAGAACGAGAACGGAAATATTGTTAAAACAAATGTGTTTAAATGTGGGCATGCATAATTAACTATTGTGAATGTTCATATTTAAATACATTTATTTTAACATTATTATCGTTCTCGTTCTCGTTCTCGATGTCGTTTCCGTTCCCGGTATATTGTGAACGAGCCCTATGGGGCGAATTAGAGAAGGAAGGGTTGATGAGGTGCGCAAGGCTGGTCAGCTCCTGGGTTGTACCCCCCTGAACGCTTTATGGCGCTGCAACACAAACGTTTACGCGGGCCGTAACTGGAAGCGCGCTGTTTGTGTTGTGAGTCGCTCGGTGGCAGTCAGATGTTTATGCTCTCCGCTGTTTATGCCGCGGGGGTGTCACTGACTGATGGGCCGGCTCCCGTTACCCGACGCGACGCATCCAAATTTAATCCAGACGCTCCAGGTTACAAACAAATAATGTTTTATGGCCGGGGAACCTGATCCCTCACTTCACTTCAGACACGAGGGTGCTCCGCAGCCTGCTTTATTGCTTTGTCTTAAACAAAGCGGAGTGAGATGGGATGGCATTCGGGCCGCAGTGAACAATCACACATTGACCGAAATAAACGCTTCCTGCACTTCTGATGACTACAGTGTGACTAGCGCTTTGCCTGCTGCCGAGTGTGGCCGGTACGACTCAACGTCAAGGTTTTCTTTCAGCTTCTGAAACAGGAGACCAACTTTATTTATTTATTTTATTTATTTATTTACTTATTCATTTATTTATTTACTTATTCATTTATTTATTTACTTATTCATTTATTTATTTACTTATTTATTTAGTTACTTTATTTACTTACTTATTTTCTTATTTATTTACTTATTTATTTACTTATTTATTTATTTACTTACTTATTTATTTATTTATTTACTTTATTTACTCATTTATTTATTTAATTATTTATTTATTTACTTACTCATTTATTTACTTATTTATTTATTTACTTATTTATTTATTTATTTATTTACTTACTTTATTTACTTATTTATTTTCTTATTTATTTACTTATTTATTTATTTACTTATTTATTTACTTATTTATTTATTTACTTACTTTATTTACTTATTTATTTTCTTATTTATTTACTTATTTATTTATTTACTTTTTATTTATTTACTTACTTATTTATTTACTTATTTACTTTATTTATTTATTTTCTTACTTATTTATTTATTTACTTATTTATTTACTTATTTATTTATTTAATTATTTATTTATTTACTTACTCATTTATTTACTTATTTATTTATTTACTTACTCATTTATTTATTTACTTACTTATTTATTTATTTACTTACTTTATTTACTTATTTATTTATTTATTTATTTATTTATTTATTTACTTACTTTATTTACTTATTTATATTCTTATTTATTTATTTTCTTATTTATTTACTTATTTATTTATTTACTTATTTATTTATTTATTTACTTACTTATTTATTTACTTACTTACTTTATTTATTTTCTTACTTATTTATTTATTTACTTATTTATTGTCTTACGTATTTATTTACTTATTTATTTATTTACTTAGTTATTGATTTACTTATTTATTTACTTACTTTATTCATGTATTTATTTATTTTTTTATTTATTTACTTTTTTATTTATTTACTTATTTATTTATTTACTTATTTACTTATTTATTTACTTATTTATTTATTTACTTACTTTATTTATGTATTTATTTATTTATTTGTTTCCTTATTTATTTACTTATTTATTTATTTGCTTACTTTATTTATGTATTTATTTATTTATTTATTTTCTTATTTATTTATTTATTTTATTATTTATTTACTTATTTATTTACTTACTTGCTTATTTATTTACTTATTTATTTATTTACTTACTTACTTTATTTATTTATTTATTTATTTATTTATTTATTTATTTATTTATTTATTTATTTATTTATTTATTTATTTATCCTGCCTAGGACTCGCGTTACGGAATGCGCGCTGGTTCGAGTCCTCATGGGGAAGAAATTTTCTCATGAAATTTCGGCCAGTGTATGGGACCGAGGCCCACCCAGCATCGTGATGCACTTGGGGAGCTACGATAGGTAGCGAAATCCGGTTGCGAATACCAGCTATAACGGCTGGGGGATCATCGTGCTAACCACACTATACCTCCATTGTGGTTGGATGATCTGCTTCGGCATATGGGCGTAAGGCCAGTAGCCGGCTGGTCGGTCCAACCCTGCACGGGCTGTAGTGCCACGGATTATTATTATTATTATTATTATTATTATTATTATTATTATTTATTTTATTTATTTATTTTTGTTGCTAGTAAGTTTTAATTGAATACAAATTAATAAAGACAATGAAAGATAAACTAGCCCACTCCCCACTCCTGAATGAGTAAGACTCGTGCTCAGGAGGGGATTCCAATACAGACAAAAATAAAATTAAAATTGAGAGTGAATGCAGATTAAGTAGAGTTTAATATGTTTAAACCCAAGCTATAAATCCAATACAAATTTATTTATTTTTTTATTAATTTGGAGAGGATTCGTGGTTGAAATATTATTGGAATAAAATTTGTTTAATAATCTGGAACCTTGACTCATGCTATGATAAAAAGCTGCATTGGTTTTACATTTTGGTTCAGACAGACGCAGAGAATTCATATTTTTAGTTCTATATTTATGTATATAGCTTTCAAAGTTATTAAAATTTCTATGAAAATATTTTAATAAAATTAAATAATACATTTGTTTAATGTTTAAACCTTTGAAATGTTTAAAAACAATTCAGTTGGGTAATCTTTCTGCTTTTTAAACAAATTTTTAATACTTTTTTCTGCAGTAAAATTAACGGATATAGATTGGATTTATAAGTTCCACCCCAACCTATAATGCCATACATAAATAGAGATTGAAATAATGCTAAATAAATTACACGTAAACAGTTAATTGACAAAATATTTCTTAGTACAACAAAATAACATAATGTTTTACGTAATTTATTACAAATATAATGAATATGATTACTCCATTTTAAATGATTATCAAATGATTAAATGATTACCTAAGTATTTAACCTCATTAACTTCATTAATAACTGAACAATTGCAATTTATATCGGAACAATCAGAATTATGCATTTTAATTTGTAGTATAGATGAAATTGGTTTATTACCTTTATTATTTAAAGAAAATGGGATAGCTATTGTTTTATCTTTATTAATTACAAGTGAATTTAAATCGAACCATATTTTATTAATTTTAAGCCGCAATTTGCATTATAATAAGCATCAGTTCAAGTTTTTCCACTAAAAAGTAAAAGAGTATCATCGGCATACGAATATAAATCACCTTAATATTCTTTAAGGTCATTAATATATATTAAAAATAAAATCGGTCCAAGGACTATTCCTTGCGGAACACCTATTTTAATTTTAATAAATTCACTTAATACATTATCAATTTTAGTAGCTTGAACTGTATCATTTAAATAAGATTTTAATAAATTAAAAGCATTATTTATTTTTAGTTCATCCGTGGGAAGAAAATAAGAGAATTTCAATTTCGACCATATCTGTAATGTGAGTGTATGTATGTCCATGCCACTACCTACCCCTCTATACCTGTCAGTCAGGGGTGTAGTCGTGCCTGGACGTCGCCCTGGTACTTTTTTCTGCAACGGGAGAGCGCCCTGCTTCTTTATTTCGGCTTAAATAATAATGTCTTAGTTGCTTCTCATTCAACTTTGTATGTTATAAATATGGATTAGTAGTAAATAGCAGCGGATTACTAATACTTACTTACTTATGGCTTTTAAAGAACCCGGAGGTTCATTGCCGCCCTCACATAAGCCCGCCATCGATCCCTGTCCTGAGCAAGATTAATCCAGTCCCTACCATCATATCCCATTTCCCTCAAATCCATTTTAATATCCTCCCATCTACGTCTCGGTGTCCCCAAAGGTCTTTTTCCCTCCGGCCTCCCAACTAACACCCTATATGCATTTCTCGATTCGCCCATAATTGCTACATGCCCTGCCCATCTCAAACGTCTGGATATAATTTCCTAATTATGTTAGGTGAAGAATACAATGCGTGCAGTTCTGTGTTGTGTAGCTTTCTCCATTCTCCTGTAACTTCATCCCTCTTAGCCCCAAATATTTTCCTAACAACCTTATTCTCAAACACCCTTAATCTCTGTTCCTCTCTCAAAGTGAGAGTCTAAGTTTCACAACCATACAGAACAACTGGTAATATAACTGTTTTATAAACTCTTACTTACTTACTTACTTACTTACTTACTTACTTACTTACTTACTTACTTACTTACTTACTTACTGGCTTTTAAGGAACCCGAAGGTTCATTGCCGCCCTCACATAAGCCCGCCATCGGTCCCTATCCTGAGCAAGATTAATCCATTCTCTACCATCATATCCCACCTCGTCCACACCTGTGGAGTAACGGTCAGCGCGTCTGGCTGCGAAACCAGGTGGCCCGGGTTCGAATCCCGGTTGGGGCAAGTTACCTGGTTGAGGCTTTTTCCGGGGTTTTCCCTCAACCCAACACGAGCAAATGCTGGGTAACTTTCGGTGCTGGACCCCGGACTCATTTCACCGGCATTATCACCTTCATATCATTCAGACGCTAAATAACCTAGATGTTGATACAGCGTCGTAAAATAACCCAATAAAAAAAAATAAATATCCCACCTCCCTCAAATCCATTTTAATATTATCTTCCCATCTACGTCTCGGCCTTTTCCCTCCGGCCTCCCAACTAACACTTTATATGCATTTCTGGATTCGCCCATACGTGCTACATGCCCTGCCCATCTCAAACGTCTGGATTTAATGTTCTTAATTATGTCAGGTGAAGAATACAAAGCGTGCAGTTCTGTGTTGTGTAACTTTCTCCATTCTCCTGTAACTTCATCCCTCTTAGCCCCAAATATTTTCCTAAGCACCTTATTCTCAAACACCCTTAACCTATGTTCCTCTCTCAAAGTGAGAGTCCAAGTTTCACAACCATACAGAACAACCGGTAACATAACTGTTTTATAAATTCTAACTTTCAGGTTTATTGACAGCAGACTGGATGATAAAAGCCTCTCAACCGAATAATAACAGGCATTTCCCATATTTATTCTTCGTTTTATTTCCTCCCGAATGTCATTTATATTTGTTACTGTTGCTCCAAGATATTTGAATTTTTCCACCTCTTCGAAAGACAAATCTCCAATTTTTATCTCACGAGGGATTATGTTAAGAAATAAATATTGTTTTAGAGTAATCCTAGTTTAATTTCTGTTAGGCCATGAACTTTTGAAACAACCCTCGTATACTCTAGGAGAGAGACTGTAGAACTGATACTTTGCCCCGTGGAGAGAAAGATCGAAACGTACACATTCTATCGACGAATAGCCTACCTCATCAGTACAGTTTCAAGTTCCGGATGTAAATATCTGGTTGAAATAAAAGTGAGAACAGTTTGTGGTAGGGTTAACCCAACTTTCCCCTTACTCATCCGTAGTCCAGGCTACGCAAAGGGTTCAACACTGTCCCCTCTGACAGAGAGAAATCGTGGGGCAACGCCTCAGTTGATGTAACGTCATAAAATCCGCTTCTGAGGGCGATGCTCCAGCCGGGAAGGCGTGAAAGTCTGAATCAAACGCATTCTTGACGCGTGAGTTGTACCATTACGATTTGGTGACAATGGGTACCACTTTATAGTAGAATAAACCGACACTTCATGTAAGTCTGTGAACAAACAATGACATTCAAATTGTGTTTACTTTCTCATTGGAGATTATACGCCGTAACTAAAACAATAACTGTTTTACAGGGAGGGAAAAGATGTTTTGAACTCTGCCTATAGTACTTACACTTTTTTTATCTCTTAAGATGCTACTTGTAAGTTCATTTACTGCAAGCATTTCATGTCCATCCGTTCAAGCCTGAAGTTCTAGTCTGAATTATTTTCAAAGTTAACAAATAGGTTTGTGGGGTCTGTAATGACTAGAATTTGGATCTTATTTTGTTCATGTAACAGGACTCGTATACTTTCTGCAGATAAATTTGCTTCAAGCCTGGGGGAGCATATAATATAGGCCTATTTCAATAAAATTTGTAAGTGCTTATAAATTCAGATTTGTATAGTTAGCTTCTGTTTCCATAATATGAATCTATAAGAGGCTGAACAAATGTCTAAGAATGAAACTTCATTTTATTGCTTCCACTATTATTTTACATCTTGAAGCAAATAGTTGAAACTGACCATTAAATAAAGAATTACAATTACAATTACCACCTTATCGTCTAATCACTGTATTTTAATGTTCAGTAAAGGATTGCAATTAGAATTATCATCTTGTCGTCTATGAATAGCCTCTGTAGTTTAAAAGAAACATTAAATAAAGAATTACAAATATCATCTTATCGTCTATAAATAGTCTCTGTAGTTTTACAGGAAAGTTTTTTTTTACAAAGATTTTATTACAAGCAAAAATTAAATACAGTAACAAATATTTTACAATATTATTTTAATACTCGTATATGAACATTCTTCAAAATTCGAAATTGATTACCAATCTCATAGTAAAATAGCCTACATATTACATAGTTAAATAAAGAATTACAAATATCATCTTATTGTCTATAAATAGTCACTGTAGTTTAAAAGGAAAGTTAAATAAAGAATTGCAATTAAAATTATCATATAATCGTCTATGAATAGCCTCTGTAGTTTAAAAGGAACGTTAAATAAAGAATTACAATTACAATTATTATATCATCGTCTATGAATAGCCTCTGTAGTTTAAAAGGAACAATAAATAAAGAATTACAAATATCATCTTATCGTCTATGAATAGCCTCCATAGTTTAAAAAGAGCGTTAAATAAAGAATTACAATTACAATTATCATGTCATCGTGTATAAATAGCCTCTGTAGTTTAAAATAATCGTTAGATATAGAATTACAAATATCATCTTATCGTCTATGAATAGCCTCTGTAGTTTGAAAGGAACGTTAAATAAAGAATTACAATTACAAATTATCATGTTATCGTCTATGAACATCATCTGTAGTTTAAAAGGAACGTTAAATGAAGAATCACAATTCCAAATTATCATGTTATCGTCTATGAATAGCCTCTGTAATTTAAAAGAAACGTTAAATAAAGAATTACAATTACAAATTATCATGTTATCGTCTATGAACATCAGCTGTAGTTTACAAATTATCATGTTATCGTCTATGAACATCATCTGTAGTTTAAAAGGAACGTTAAATAAAGAATTACAATTACAAATTATCATGTTATCGTCTATGAACATCATCTGTAGTTTAAAAGGAACGTTAAATAAAGAATTACAATTACAATTATCATCTTATCGTGTATGAATAGCCTCTGTAGTTTAAAAGGAACGTTAAATAAAGAATTACAATTACAAATTATCATGTTATCGTCTATAAACATCATCTATAGTTTAAAAGGAACGTTAAATAAAGAATTACAATTACAAATTATCATGTTATCGTCTATGAATAGCCTTTGTAGTTTAAAAGGAACGTTAAATAAAGACTTACAATTACAATTATCATCTTATCGTGTATGAATAACCTCTGTAGTTTAAAAGGAACGTTAAATAAAGAATTACAATTACAAATTATCATGTTATCTATGAATAGCCTCTGTAGTTTAAAAGTAACGTTAAATAAAGAATTACAATTACAAGTTATCATGTTATCATCTATGAACATCATCTGTAGTTTAAAAGGAACGTTAAATAAAGAATTACAATTACAATTATCATCTTATCGTGTATGAATAGCCTCTGTAGTTTAAAAGGAACGTTAAATAAAGAATTACAATTACAAATTATCATGTTATCAACTATGAACATCATCTGTAGTTTAAAAGGAACGTTAAATGGAGAATTACAATTACAATTATCATCTTATCGTGTATGAATAGCCTCTGTAGTTTAAAAGTAACGTTAAATAAAGAATTACAATTACAATTATCATCTTATCGTCTATGAATAGCCTCTGTAGTTTAAAAGTAACGTTAAATAAAGAATTACAATTACAATTATCATCTTATCGTGTATAAATAGCCTCTGTAGTTTAAAATAATCGTTAGATATAGAATTACAAATATCATCTTATCGTCTATGAATAGCCTCTGTAGTTTGAAAGGAACGTTAAATAAAGAATTACAATTACAAATTATCATGTTATCGTCTATGAACATCATCTTTAGTTTAAAAGGAACGTTAAATGAAGAATCACAATTCCAAATTATCATGTTATCGTCTATGAATAGCCTCTGTAATTTAAAAGAAACGTTAAATATAGAATTACAATTACAAATTATCATGTTATCGTCTATGAACATCAGCTGTAGTTTACAAATTATCATGTTATCGTCTATGAACATCATCTGTAGTTTAAAAGGAACGTTAAATAAAGAATTACAATTACAAATTATCATGTTATCGTCTATGAACATCATCTGTAGTTTAAAAGGAACGTTAAATAAAGAATTACAATTACAATTATCATCTTATCGTGTATGAATAGCCTCTGTAGTTTAAAATAATCGTTAGATATAGAATTACAAATATCATCTTATCGTCTATGAACATCATCTGTAGTTTAAAAGGAACGTTACATAAAGAATTACAATTACAAATTATCATGTTATCGTCTATGAATAGCCTTTGTAGTTTAAAAGGAACGTTAAATAAAGAATTACAATTACAATTATCATCTTATCGTGTATGAATAACCTCTGTAGTTTAAAAGGAACGTTAAATAAAGAATTACAATTACAAATTATCATGTTATCTATGAATAGCCTCTGTAGTTTAAAAGTAACGTTAAATAAAGAATTACAATTACAAGTTATCATGTTATCATCTATGAACATCATCTGTAGTTTAAAAGGAACGTTAAATAAAGAATTACAATTACAATTATCATCTTATCGTGTATGAATAGCCTCTGTAGTTTAAAAGGAACGTTAAATAAAGAATTACAATTACAAATTATCATGTTATCAACTATGAACATCATCTGTAGTTTAAAAGGAACGTTAAATGGAGAATTACAATTACAATTATCATCTTATCGTGTATGAATGGCCTCTGTAGTTTAAAAGGAACGTTAAATAAAGAATTACAATTACAAATTATCATGTTATCGTCTATAAACATCATCTATAGTTTAAAAGGAACGTTAAATAAAGAATTACAATTACAAATTATCATGTTATCGTCTATGAACATCATCTGTAGTTTAAAAGGAACGTTAAATAAAGAATTACAATTACAATTATCATCTTATCGTGTATGAATAGCCTCTGTAGTTTAAAAGGAACGTTAAATAAAGAATTACAATTACAAATTATCATGTTATCGTCTATAAACATCATCTATAGTTTAAAAGGAACGTTAAATAAAGAATTACAATTACAAATTATCATGTTATCGTCTATGAATAGCCTTTGTAGTTTAAAAGGAACGTTAAATAAAGAATTACAATTACAATTATCATCTTATCGTGTATGAATAACCTCTGTAGTTTAAAAGGAACGTTAAATAAAGAATTACAATTACAAATTATCATGTTATCTATGAATAGCCTCTGTAGTTTAAAAGTAACGTTAAATAAAGAATTACAATTACAAGTTATCATGTTATCATCTATGAACATCATCTGTAGTTTAAAAGGAACGTTAAATAAAGAATTACAATTACAATTATCATCTTATCGTGTATGAATAGCCTCTGTAGTTTAAAAGGAACGTTAAATAAAGAATTACAATTACAAATTATCATGTTATCAACTATGAACATCATCTGTAGTTTAAAAGGAACGTTAAATGGAGAATTACAATTACAATTATCATCTTATCGTGTATGAATAGCCTCTGTAGTTTAAAAGTAACGTTAAATAAAGAATTACAATTACAATTATCATCTTATCGTCTATGAATAGCCTCTGTAGTTTAAAAGTAACGTTAAATAAAGAATTACAATTACAATTATCATCTTATCGTGTATAAATAGCCTCTGTAGTTTAAAATAATCGTTAGATATAGAATTACAAATATCATCTTATCGTCTATGAATAGCCTCTGTAGTTTGAAAGGAACGTTAAATAAAGAATTACAATTACAAATTATCATGTTATCGTCTATGAACATCATCTTTAGTTTAAAAGGAACGTTAAATGAAGAATCACAATTCCAAATTATCATGTTATCGTCTATGAATAGCCTCTGTAATTTAAAAGAAACGTTAAATATAGAATTACAATTACAAATTATCATGTTATCGTCTATGAACATCAGCTGTAGTTTACAAATTATCATGTTATCGTCTATGAACATCATCTGTAGTTTAAAAGGAACGTTAAATAAAGAATTACAATTACAAATTATCATGTTATCGTCTATGAACATCATCTGTAGTTTAAAAGGAACGTTAAATAAAGAATTACAATTACAATTATCATCTTATCGTGTATGAATAGCCTCTGTAGTTTAAAATAATCGTTAGATATAGAATTACAAATATCATCTTATCGTCTATGAACATCATCTGTAGTTTAAAAGGAACGTTAAATAAAGAATTACAATTACAAATTATCATGTTATCGTCTATGAATAGCCTTTGTAGTTTAAAAGGAACGTTAAATAAAGAATTACAATTACAATTATCATCTTATCGTGTATGAATAACCTCTGTAGTTTAAAAGGAACGTTAAATAAAGAATTACAATTACAAATTATCATGTTATCTATGAATAGCCTCTGTAGTTTAAAAGTAACGTTAAATAAAGAATTACAATTACAAGTTATCATGTTATCATCTATGAACATCATCTGTAGTTTAAAAGGAACGTTAAATAAAGAATTACAATTACAATTATCATCTTATCGTGTATGAATAGCCTCTGTAGTTTAAAAGGAACGTTAAATAAAGAATTACAATTACAAATTATCATGTTATCAACTATGAACATCATCTGTAGTTTAAAAGGAACGTTAAATGGAGAATTACAATTACAATTATCATCTTATCGTGTATGAATAGCCTCTGTAGTTTAAAAGGAACGTTAAATAAAGAATTACAATTACAATTATCATCTTATCGTGTATAAATAGCCTCTGTAGTTTAAAATAATCGTTAGATATAGAATTACAAATATCATCTTATCGTCTATGAATAGCCTCTGTAGTTTGAAAGGAACGTTAAATAAAGAATTACAATTACAAATTATCATGTTATCGTCTATGAACATCATCTTTAGTTTAAAAGGAACGTTAAATGAAGAATCACAATTCCAAATTATCATGTTATCGTCTATGAATAGCCTCTGTAATTTAAAAGAAACGTTAAATATAGAATTACAATTACAAATTATCATGTTATCGTCTATGAACATCAGCTGTAGTTTACAAATTATCATGTTATCGTCTATGAACATCATCTGTAGTTTAAAAGGAACGTTAAATAAAGAATTACAATTACAAATTATCATGTTATCGTCTATGAACATCATCTGTAGTTTATAAGGAACGTTAAATAAAGAATTACAATTACAATTATCATCTTATCGTGTATGAATAGCCTCTGTAGTTTAAAATAATCGTTAGATATAGAATTACAAATATCATCTTATCGTCTATGAACATCATCTGTAGTTTAAAAGGAACGTTAAATAAAGAATTACAATTACAAATTATCATGTTATCGTCTATGAATAGCCTTTGTAGTTTAAAAGGAACGTTAAATAAAGAATTACAATTACAATTATCATCTTATCGTGTATGAATAACCTCTGTAGTTTAAAAGGAACGTTAAATAAAGAATTACAATTACAAATTATCATGTTATCTATGAATAGCCTCTGTAGTTTAAAAGTAACGTTAAATAAAGAATTACAAGTTATCATGTTATCATCTATGAACATCATCTGTAGTTTAAAAGGAACGTTAAATAAAGAATTACAATTACAATTATCATCTTATCGTGTATGAATAGCCTCTGTAGTTTAAAAGGAACGTTAAATAAAGAATTACAATTACAAATTATCATGTTATCAACTATGAACATCATCTGTAGTTTAAAAGGAACCTTAAATGGAGAATTACAATTAGAATTATCATCTTATCGTGTACGAATAGCCTTTGTAGTTTAAAAGTAACGTTAAATAAAGAATTACAATTACAATTATCATCTTATCGTGTATGAATAGCCTCTGTAGTTTAAAAGAATCGTTAGATATAGAATTACAAATATCATCTTATCGTCTATGAATAGCCTCTGTAGTTTAAAAGAAACGTTAAATAAAGAATTACAATTACAAATTATCATGTTATTGTCTATGAACATCATCTGTAGTTTAAAGGGAACGTTAAATAAAGAATTACAATGACAAATTATCATGTTATCGCCTGTGAATAGCCTCTGTAGTTTAAAAGAAACGTTAAATAAAGAATTACAATTACAAATTATCATGTTATTTTCTATGAACATCATCTGTAGTTTAAAGGAAACGTTAAATAAAGAATTACAATTACAAATTATCATGTTATCGCCTGTGAATAGCCTCTGTAGTTTAAAAGAAACGTTAAATAAAGAATTAAAATTACAAATTATCATGTTATCGTCTATGAACATCATCTGTAGTCTAAAAGGAACGTTAAATAAAGAATTACAGTTACAAATTATCATGTTATCGTCTATGAACATCATCTGTAGTTTAAAAGGAACGTTAAATAAAGAATTACAATTACAAATTATCATGTTATCGTCTGTGAACATCATCTGTAGTTTAAAAGGAACGTTAAATAAAGAATTACAATTACAAATTATCATGTTATCGTCTATGAACATCATCTGTAGTTTAAAAGGAACGTTAAATAAAGAATTACAATTACAATTATCATATTATCGTGTATGAATAGCCTCTGTAGTTTAAAAGGAACTTTAAATAAAGAATTACAATTATAAATTATCATGTTATCGTCTGTGAACATCATCTGTAGTTTAAAAGGAACATTAAATAAAGAATTACAATTACAATTATCATTTATCGTGTATGAATAGTCTCTGTAGTTTAAAAGGAACGTTAAATAAAGAATTACAATTACGAATTATCATGTTATCATCTATGAATAGCCTCTGTAGTTTAAAAGGAACGTTAAATAAAGAATTACAATTACAATTTATCATGTTATCATCTATGAACATCATCTGTAGTTTAAAAGGAACGTTAAATAAGGAATTACAATTACAATTATCATCTTATCGTGTATGAATAGCCTCTGTAGTTTAAAAGGAACGTTAAATAAGGAATTACAATTACAATTATCATCTTATCGTGTATGAATAGCCTCTGTAGTTTAAAAGGAACGTTAAATAAGGAATTACAATTACAATTATCATCTTATCGTGTATGAATATTCTCTGTAGTTTAAAAGGAACGTTAAATAAAGAATTACAATTACGAATTATCATGTTATCATCTATGAATAGCCTCTGTAGTTTAACAGGAACGTTAAATAAGGAATTACAATTACAATTATCATCTTATCGTGTATGAATATTCTCTGTAGTTTAAAAGGAACGTTAAATAAAGAATTACAATTACGAATTATCATGTTATCGTCTATGAATAGCCTCTGTAGTTTAAAAGGAACGTTAAATAAAGAATTACAATTACAAATTTTCATGTTATCGTCTATGAACATCATCTGTAGTTTAAAAGGAACGTTAAATAAAGAATTACAATTACAATTATCATGTTATCATCTATGAACATCATCTGTAGTTTAAAGGAACGTTAAATAAAGAATTACAATTACAATTATCATCTTATCGTGTATGAATAGCCCCTGTAGTTTAAAAGGAACATTAAATAAAGAATTACGATTACAAAATTATCATCTTATTGCCTCTAAATAACCCTTGTAGTTTGGAAGCAACGTTAATTAAATATAGGCCTAATTAGAATTATAAATATTATCATCTTGTCGTTCCTGAATGTCTTCTGTAGTTTAAAACGAATATCAAATAGTTACATTTACAGTCATCTTATCACCTCTTAATAGCTTCTGTATTTGAAATGTAACTTTGAATTAAGATTTGCAATTCCTATAACTTTAAGTATGGGATTGCAATTACTATCATCTTATCGTCTCTCAGTAGCTTCTGTAGTTTAAAATAAACGTTAAATAAAGAATTACAATTGTCAGCTTATCGTTTCTGAAGAGCCACTATTGTTGAAATTCGACATTAAACGAAGAATTGTCATTCTCGCGGGGTGACAAGAACCCTACAGCATTTCCCAAACCTGACCCGTGGGTACGTTACTGTGCTGGTACCTTCGTGTACATACTTCGAAGTAGGTTGTAACTGTTAAGAATGACTGCATACATTATCCACGCTTCTTTGGTCGCTTATTGATGTTCTGGTATGCTTTCAGCTGTCATTACCTCTTCCCTAGAGTGTTTTTATTACTGCTATTTCAGTGCGTTCGCAAAGGCCAGTCGTCCAGTAGGCCACGTCCCCCGACCCCTTTGCTGTCTGGACATATTCTCGGAATAATTTGATCTGTATTATTTCCATACAGTCTTAAGACAGATAGCTGTCAACCAGAAAGTGTACAGCGTTCGTTAGCTTTTCGTGCTGGAGATATGAATTCGTTTCCAGAAGTATCTTGCACAAGCACTATGGACGTGGTGTTTCTCGCCATCTTTTTTAAGTCTGCACATGTGGCTAAGTACATTGGCATATCTTCCAGATGTATTCTCAAAACTAAACGAACTAAATCTCTCTCTATAAGGTAATTCGTTGACTGTTCTCAATGCGCATGAGAAAATAGTGTTCGAGAGGAAACTTGGTTTCCGGGTCATTTCCGTAAAACAGAGGATTTTTTTTCACTATTCCCACCCTAGAGTCTTTGGATGAAAATGATTTCGTTATTGGAAAATAATTATGCAATGACATATGTTCGCATCTCGAAACTCTAAGGTCCAAGTAAATACGAAGAATTTTCATGGGTTCGTGACCCCTTTCATTGCGATATTGAAAATAACACTTTCATTGAGTGAAAGAGAACAGTTAATTGAACTCTCGAATGACACCGGACTTAAAATGAAATTTCAAGCGGAAGGTATGGTTAATTTCTGGACCTCATCACAAGTGAAAAGAGAATATAGTGAACTGTACAATGGTGCTTTACAGATTAAATTTCAGTTTGCTTTTACGTATCTGTGTGAGAAAGGGTTTTCATCACTAACTCTAACAAAAACAAAGTACCGAAATCGACTCGATGTATGTGACGATCTGCGATTTAAGCTTACCAGCATACATCCAAATATAGAACAACTGTGCTAGAATTGGCAGGGTCATCCATCCCATTAATGCGAGTACCAACATTAATTATTTTGTTTAGTTAATAAGTTAAAGATTATCAAAACTCTAATAGCCTTGATTGCAAGATTTCTCGTAGTTCTACCTTTTTCCTTCCTAACTAATGTAAGTTCACTCTTAGCTGAGAGACTACAACGTGTACATAATGTGTGCATACGATTCATCTGCAATACTCGTAAATTTGACCATATAACACCTTCCCTCCAGTTACTTTCATGGGTGCGTCTGAAGAAACGAAGAACAATACATTCACTGTCTCTTCTGTTTAGAATCATGCATACTTCTACTTCGAATTATCTGTTATCGCGCTTTCAATTTCTTACAACTCTTCGAAACCGACATCAAGCACTTCTTTCTATCCCTCATCATAGAACGTCTTTATACCCATCTTCCTATACTGTAGAAATACCTCGCCTTTGGAATTCGTTGCCTAATGACGTCAGGGACTGTCGGACTTTATCACAATTCAAAATTAAATTGGAAAATTTTGTATTATCTAATGCTTTTTAGGTATTGCTAGAAGTGTTGATTTGTGTTTTTTACTCTAGATTAAAATTGCAAGTTTCTTGTTTATGTTAGTTAATTAGTTAGGATACAATTAATTATGATACTTAATCACTCATTTAAAGTTTGTGTGACTGCAACCTGTGTATATTTTTGTGTGGCTTTACTTTGTTTATAGTGTTTTTTTCTCTCTCTTTATTTCTTGTGTAGCTTTACTTTGTATATAGAACGTAGAACTTTACACTCTTTGTCTTTACTCTTTCGAATTCTGCACACTTCAACACCAAATTACCTTTCGTCTCGTTTCTCTTATCTACACTCTAACCACGACGTAAATACCAGATCACTTATCTGTGGCACGCTAAGTATACCTCTTCATAGAACATCTTGTTATTCATCATCTTTTACAATATCCACCTCGCGTCAATGGAATTCCTTGTCACAAAGTATTAGGGGCTGCAAGACAATAAACACCTTTAAGAACAGCTTAAAAGATAACCTTATTAGCATTTCACTCCAATCATACTGATTTAAACTATCACTGACTACATTGTTACTTTTTCTTTAGACATCATCCTGATTGTGCTGTATTTTAATTGTCTCGTAATAATCTCTTTCTATTATCTAATATTATTTGAAATATATTAACATTCTATGTATTTTAGTTTAATTCTGCTACACAGTTTATTTCAGTGTTTAATTAATAGTTCATAGTATTTTGTTGTTTAATTTGTAAATAACTTTTGTATACATGTAACTCTCATCTAAATCAAATTGTTGGATTCTTTGTAAGTTCATGCATATGTATATACACTTTTTGCTGGTTGAGTGGAAGAGAAGGCCTTACGGCCTTAACTCTGCCAGCTAAAATAAATCATTATTATTATTATTATTATTATTATTATTATTATTATTATTATTTTCTGTTTATTTCTATTATTGTATTTGTATTCCTGGTGTTGTGGAAGAGAAGGCCTGATGGCTTAACTACACCAGAATAAATAAATAAATATATCACCATTTTCCCATTTACTATCATCCAAAGAATCGTGCCATTGTGATGTGTCCGCTAATATAATGATCGACGAGGACGCCACAATTACCCTGCCCTTCCATGAGATATATGGACCTAGGAGTAAGTCTAAAGGGTCCCATAGACTTAAGACTTATTAGACACTTACATGTACAGATTTACCTCAGGGAGGTTCACCTGAATTGGATGATTGTCCATACATGCTTAGACTTACCTTCTTTCTAGACATAGTTAGAGACTAGAAATTTTTGTTAAGTTCAAAGTGCAAAATGTGGGATTTTCAAATGGGAAAATTGGTGTCTTCAATTGAATTTTTCGGTATTTTCAAAATACGTAGCTTTAATAGCACGGTAAATACCTTAGCTTTCAAAATACATTTCAGGAAAAAGAAGCGTTCTCGGTCTGCATTTACATATGGCATCCATAATCAGGATAGTTCATGGTCATTTCCTGCAGCACAGAAATAATATCCACTTCTTCACTAGAGCTCAGCTCTCTGCAATTCGTTCGTCATTCTTGCGAAAATTAATCGTAAATAATTGTTTTGCTGATTTCAAATGTGACTTTCATACTTACGAAACTCATAACAAAAATAGTTTAAGTATTCTGGTACACCACCTTCATAATATTAGAAGAACTTATATGGTTTTTGGTATAAAGATATATAATAATTTTTGCAGTAGGGGAGACTGTTGTACCTTGAAGCAATTTTCACATTTGATTTTTTTTTTAATTTTGGGAAATGAATTTTTTAATGAAAAAATGCTTGAAATAAATTATTGAAGATTCCTTTATAACTTCCTGTATGTATTCTCCTCTTTTACAGATCTATTAAAGATGGAAAGAATAAAATGAAGGGATATGTAAAGTGTTCCATGGTACAACAGGTTCATGTACCTTGGATCATACTCTCTTGTAAGTTGGAACACATGGAATATAGGTGGGAATATAACTGTAAGAACTGATAATCATATTTAAAATGTATTTGCCATCATAAATCAGATCAGGCTTCTCTGATTGAGATTTAATTTCCTGGAGGATCAATAACTGCTTCAACAGCTTTCTTCAAGACATCCGAATCAATAGGCAGGCCTCTTAACTCCAGACTTACTTCGTGACATGATCTTATAATAAAAGAAAAACAAAAACCGATAATATCATGTACTCTGGAACATGTACCATGGTACAAGATGTTGTGTGTTCAAAAGTACAAGAGGGTGCACGTTTAAACAAATATGGCTCCCAAAAGTAAAGATTCAAATAAATCATGGAAATTAAAATATGTTATTACTCACCAGATGATAGGGAACACACCGTACTTGATGGATAGTAACAAATACAATCTGGTTTTGTGTTAAAAAACATGTAACAATGAACGAAATGTTTACTTTTGGTACTAAAAAAAATTGTTTTGTCCACAGAACTCACACTTTGCAATAAATCAAACCGAAACTACGACCAGAGCTACTTAGCGGCTTTCTCTGCAATCTATTTCAGTTTGAGTCCTCTAGGTAGCAGCAAAAATAAAAAAATGTTCAAAGGTACACTATGCTAAAGGTACAACAGTCTACCCTAATCATTTACATATCTCACCTAGTCAACGATCGTATCATGAACACATTAAACGGATTTTTAAATAAACGCGTATAAAATACTGTATGTAACTAGTGGAGTGAGCATAATAAAATTACCTCTCGGCTTACGCCTCGCTCTTGTAAAACACATTTGTGCGGTAATGATGCCCATATCCCACTAGTTGCATACAGTAAATAATAATTATGTCCTGACAGTTTAAAGGAACCACGCGTGGGCCTTTTAAATATCAAACAATTAAATAATATTCCGTTTGCTTTTTTTATATTTCAATGCATGTTTTGACCATGTCTGTGCATTGTTTATGCCTTTGACAATAAAGTTTATCTATATTCTTAATCAAGAGTTAGTTGGCTTTCGTGAACCAAAATATGACGAACCTTCATGAAACCGGTCATTTGTGTCACATGATTTCACTGCAAGTTTTGCCCTGCACCCAGCTTCACGTAACGCGGTGCTGTTGACTTCCTAGATGCCCGTCTACTACCTGCACACCGTCAGCTGTTTCCTTCCTGCCGTGTCCTAGCTTGCCTTTGAAGGTCAACCTCGATGCAGCATTTTTTGTCGGAATGCGTTTAACTGTTTCGGATCAACGGATGACCAAACTCCTTTAGTTGTGTATGAGATGCACTGCAGCCATTTGCTAGCTGTTTGTAACGATCCTCACAGTAGGTTTTCACTTGATGACGAAGAGAGATCCATTCTTCGAAACGTTGTGCTACAATTTTTTAAAATTAGCAATGGGAAAACTCCGAACTCAACCATTGAGTAAATATGTACTTATTTGCTCTTCTATTTTGTAAGTAATTGTAATTTATTTTATTCTTGCATTTGTTTACATTTCACATTTCATCTATGCATCACGCTTATTTCCTTTGTTGTTACCGGTGTCCATTAGTTGATTTATATATCAGTTATGAAGATAAATGTACCAAACTGTCCAATCAATTGAGCCGTTCAGAGCAGAAGTGGTGTAAGTCAAAAAAGGTAATGAGGGTTGAAGGAGACATTCTGTAAAATACAGCGCAAAGAAGCAATTAATATTCAATTTATTTAGACTATTACAGTCTTACTAATAAACCGTGTATAGTTTTTATACGAGACTTATGCAGAGTTGAAACAGAAAACTTTACTAATAAACCGTGAATAAGCTATGGACGTATAAACATTTTGTAACTATACAATGGGAATTGCTTTGCAGTAGTTATATACACGAAACCCCTTGTTTAAGCGTTGTATATAGCGAAAAAATGGCCGCCCTCTAACAGCTGTTCGTATCGACTGTCATTTCATGATGATGGTTACCACAGAAGAACAAACCAGAGAGCACAGAATTGTTAGAATAATATCACAGTCTACTATATACAGTCGAAGCTCAATATGTAGTAAAAATGCAAACATGGGTAGTTGCCCACCACTAGGATCGCTACTATCGCCTCATCATCGCAGATCTCTCTCCTAGCAGCCGACAAAATATGTTACACTTTTGTTGTCGTGTTCTTTGGAAAAATTAACACCTTCCTTCCATTATTGAAATATTAAATGCATAAAGTTAATTTATTATTTTAATGAAGTATATTAAATTCCACCATAAACTCGAAGATACCTGCAAGAAATAAGTTAATATAAGTTTTCTTTGTGTAAAACGAACTGAAATTTACTATAATAGCTTCACTCATTCAAGATTATAGCGATAATTAACTATGAAACCAATAAATATTAATTTGCATTTCTCTTTAAAACAATAATAATGGAAATATGAATTAATGGAGTAACTTACGTGTACCGGTACTTGTAGTGTAGGCTTACGTAGTTAACAAAGTGGGATGAGGTTAAGCAATAATAATCACACCAGAATTGGAAATAAAACGTGATCAATAAATTTTATTGTAACAGACCTTTTCTACGTCTCTAGTAAAGCAACAAGTAAAAATAACAACAAAATTAACAGCTATAATTAAAAATATATCCTTTGAAGAAAAAAGTAGGCCTAAGCAATAATAATCCCACCAGAATTGAAAATAAAACGTGATCAATAAATTTCATTAAAGCAAACTTAATTTTTCTACGTCTTTAGTAAAATAACATAAAAATAATAACAAAATTAATAGCTACAATTAAAAATATATCCTTTGAAAAAAAAAGTAGACCTAACCTTTATTTCTCTGGAAATTTAGCAGCCTAAGTGACAGAACTTTAACCGGTATCTAATGTCCTTTCGGTTAGACTGAAACATTTCATTGTGAAATTTAAGGATATAATGTATTCTAACAGTCACAAAGAACTTCAAATTAACAGTTTTGTTTCTGCACAGCATTCTTGTGGAAACCCAGGAACCTTTCCGAATCTTTCGGAAATCGGAAAAAGGATAACTCTGGCCTCTTTCTCTTACTGTTGCTACAATTTATAGCACTACAAACGTCTCCTCCTTGTCCAATATTATTATTCAAATTATTATATTTTAGCCATTAACATTTTCATTATAACCAGAACATTTCACAAGCATCAAAGTGAAATACGCAACGAGCTAGCACTCGATAGAAATACGACACAGTCCAAAGTCGACCATGGGCAGTCTATTGTTTCTAGTTGCTAACCGCTTGGAGCGCTCTATCACGAGATTTGCAAAAAAACACCTCAAGCTTCGCGACTGTATATAGTAGACTGTGATAATATTGCTGTATCTTGTACTCTTTGACCAAAATGTAGTGTGGTAATCGATTAGCATCAGTGTACTATCGATACTTAACACGCCACACTAGACCGCTCTACCGGATGCAGTAGAGAACCTCAGATATTCTATTACCTTTCGTAACGAAGTAATGACGAAACTATGACGTAGCTGTGTAACAGTTATACTGTTATACACGAAGTATGTAGTGATTATTAGTAAGGAATTTACACACGACTTATAAACGAGCTACTCATTGTATAAGTATAAGACAGTTAAACGTCTGTGTATAGAGTTTTTATTAGTAAGACCGTTAGTAGACAGTGGATAGCGAGAAGGACATATTAATTGCTACTTTGCGCTGTATTTTACAGAACTTTTACTTTAAACCTCATCACCCAATTTTGACTTACACCACTTTTGCTCTGAACGGCTCAATTATAGACCTATTTCAAGTTAACATTTTTTTAATTATGAAAAGTACATTTCCTTCAATTGTTACTCCATTTGTGTAGTCAGAAAATGTCATCAGAGTTCTTGTATGGTGAAGTGCGCCTGGTGTTCTGTCTACCCTGCAAAACATTAGCCCCAACCGCTTGAAAATCGGATATTCGGTCGGATGTTCAACCTCGCCGATTGTTTTCCAACCAGTCGAATATAAGCCGGTTCTAAGCGTTGTTCTGTAGCACTCTAGTTTAGATACATACTTCTTCATATTGACAATGTGGAAGTATGAATATGTTTTTAGATAGTGGGAAACAAAACAGTGACGTTTCAGACAGTGGGAAACAAAAGAATGCAATTGATTCTTATTTACAGTTTCCATAGGTACGAAAATAAATAAATGAAATCACAGTTCCTTTTTGTAAGCTTTAACGTTAATCTATACTAATAATAAATCTGTAGCCGAAATTTTTCTGGTAATTTTCGATTTTCCAAAAATAATTGGTCCTAACATATATAATTAACCACCCTGAAACCGAAAATCGCTTTTTTGAAATTCTTGTTTGTATGTCTGTCTGTATGTTTGTTACCTTTTCACGCGATAATGGCTGAACGGATTTCGATGAAAATTGGAATATAAATTAAGTTCGTTGTAACTTAGATTTTAGGCTATATGGCATTCAAAATACATTATTTAAAAGGGGGGTTATAAGGGGGCCTGAATTAAATAAATCGAAATATCTCGCTTATTATTGATTTTTGTGAAAAATGTTACATAACAAAAATTTCTTTAAAAATAATTTGCGATAAGTTTTATTCCTTGAAAAATTTTGATAGGACTGATATTTCATGAGATAAATGAGTTTTAAAATTAAAATAACTGCCATCTAAGGCCGTGTAATGAATTAAAAAACAAATGACTTCGTCTATAAGGGGCCTTGGACAGCAACAATCGAAAGCTATGAAAGATAGCGTACAGAGAATGTTTCTGTGTTTGTATGAAGTAATATCAGAAGCTAAATTAACCGATTTGTATAATTAATTATTATTTCACCATTGGAAAGTTCAGTTTCTCTAGATGGACATAATGCTATAATGTTATTGCAGTAACTTCTGATATAATATAATATAATATAATATAATATAATATAATATAATATAATATAATATAATATAATGTAATATAATATGTAATGTTATATAATATAATTTAAGTTACTTGAAGGGTTCACAACCATAGTGGGCCAAGCGCCATTTACTGAATACGTAGAAAACAAGGGTTAAAATTAAGTTATTACCATAATTCAATGGAAACCTATAACAAGTAAAATAAAATATACACATTAAATCTAAATGATGTCAATCTTCATTAAACTATGCTTGCATGTAATAAAAATTAAGAAACAGGTTAAAGGAATTGTCATTGCACCAAATGAGTGTCTCTGGACCAAAGTGATCGCATTTTAATTATTTGGATGCAATTTAAATTAAGTAACATATTAAACGATTTATCCTTCTATCAAACACGAATGTTCCCTGGATCAAACGTCCTATTTTAATTATGTAATTACTTTATATTTATTTCTAACGGGTGCAGCGGAGCGCACGGGTACGGCTAGTTAAAATATAAAAATTATTGAATAATATCTGATTCAAGCAATTTTGATGAAATGTAAATAATGGAGGAAGCTGTAAAAGTGAACAGTACTTTATTAATTAGTTATTAGTTTAACATCTCGAAATCAATGGTATTTATTGAAATAAGAAATATGTATCGAAATAAAAACCTCTATCGAAATGAATGTTATTTCGATACATATGATCATTGCATAATAACTTCATTTCAGTATGGTTGTAGAGAAAACAATTTTTACTTCGAAAAGGAAGCAAAAACGAGCAAAATTGTATTGAGCTTTCTTGTTTGAAGGAATAACACCCTGAAATGAATGGCATTAGATACGGTTACTCTGTATATACGTTGTAAACTAACAAAACATGTGATGGTGCAGCAATGGGTCCGGACGCGGACTTGTTTGTTGTGTGAGCAGGCAGGCAGGCCCGTTAGCTACTAATTGCCCGCACACGGGTGCAAATATTGTTTGTGGGTCGCTGCTGTTTGCGCATGGCAATGGCCAGCGGTATTGTACGTGAGACGACGCGATGCGACACGACGCCTGCTGTGCCTGGTTCGATTCTCGGTTATTACTGTTGTAACAAACTCCAGCAGACCTGCGTTTCACCGTTGTGTACATGATAGATACGCTATCTTTTAATCACGTAGCTGCAACTCGTAAACCAATCTGAATGCAAAATTCGTATTTACTTGTATATAGTAATATGTAGCACACCGATCAGTGATTTTCATAACTGTTAATACAATTTCGATCTAAAAAAAATCAATTCTTCATAATCATCTCTATTACCATCTTCATCTGGATTCAATCATTTCCTTCATCCTGATTGTCTTCATATTCTTCGTTGCCATTGTCTTCGTCTTCGCTTCCTTCTTCGTCGCCACGTTGTTCATCTTACTTTCCATTTTCTTCGTCTCAGTATCCATTTTCACCGTCTTCGTGTCAATTTTCTTCGTCTCCGTGTCCATTTTCAGTCTCCGTGTCCATTTTCTTCATCTCTGTGTCTTTGTCTCCGTGTCCATTTTCACTGTCTCCATGTCCATTTTATTCGTCTCGTGTCCATTTTCTTCGTCTCGTGTCCATTTTCTTCGTCTCCGTGTCCATTTTCTTCGTCTCCGTGTCCATTTTCTTCGTCTCTTTGTCCATTTTCTTCATCTCTTTGTCCATTTTCTCCGTTTCCATCCATTTCCTTCGTCTCGTGTCCATTTTCTTCGTCTTCGTGTCCATTTTCTTCGTTTTAGTGTCCATTTTCTTCGTCTCCGTGTCCATTTCTCCGTTTCCGTGTCCATTTTTCCGTCTCCGTGTCCATTTTCTTCGTCTCTTTGTCCGTTTTCTTCATCTCTGTGTCTTTGTCTCCGTGTCCATTTTCACTGTCTCCATGTCCATTTTCTTCATCTCCGTGTTCATTTTCTTCGTCTCGTGTCCATTTTCTTCGTCTCCGTGTCCATTTTCTTCGTCTCCGTGTCCATTTCTCCGTCTCCGTGTCCATTTTCTTCGTCTCCGTGTCCATTTCCTTCGTCTCCGTGTCCATTTCTCCGTCTCCGTGTCCATTTTTCCGTCTCCGTGTCCATTTTCACTGTCTCCATGTCCATTTTCTTTGTCTCCGTGTTCATTTTCTTCGTCTCGTGTCCATTTTCTCCGTTTCCATCCATTTCCTTCGTCTCCGTGTCCATTTTCTCCGTTTCCATCCATTTCCTTCGCCTCCGTATCCATTTTCATCGTCCCCGTATCCATTTTCTTCGTCTTCATGTCTATTTTCTTAGCCTTCACGTAAATTTTCTTCGACTCTGCAGTCATTTTCTTCTGTCATAACTAGCACCTTTACAATCATCTTATCTTCATCATTTTCAGTCCCGTCTTACCAGCAAATTGTCAGGAATGTTAATTTGTTAGGTAAATTTACCGTGTTTCAATTTCCCGTTTGTTCTCCCATTCGCTAAGTTTATAATCACTCCCCATGCGACGGATCCTCGTCTGTCAGCATATTTCGAAGTCCGACACGTAGTGCTGTGGCTTCACATGCGAAGAGGTCGAGCGTCTGAGTACACGTGGAAGTGGAACTCTGTAGTTGCTACAATTAACGTCTATCTCAAACAGATTTTCACCCATAATCATACATCCGGGATGCTTAAATACATTTCAGAATTCCCAATAATTAATCTTTAAGGATACAATCAGGTGAAATTTCAATTTTCTTATTAGTTGCAGTTAGATATTTGAATATTTGTACAGATGTTACGCTGCATGTATCATGGGCATAACGGAGGTGAGGTGAAAATGTTCGAATTCACTCCTTCCACAATATTTCGGACGTAGCTGCTGAGTTTACATCAACGGGTAACTACATGAACTTGGCTTCTCTTCCACTTAGGGATGTACAAAACTAATGCGGTATATCATTACATTAAACATTTAAAATCAAGTCAAATATGTAATATAGGCGTTCATATGGTCACTATGGTTAAACACCCATTATAAATAATTATTTATATACTCTAGATCGCCTGTACTGTTTGGTGAGGAAGAGTCTGTCTATATTAGAATGAATACTATTACGCCTATCACATAAACGTGAAGCAGTTACGAGATGATAGGGCTCAGCCGTGGCGAAAATGTAATCGTGCGCCGAGCCACTGTGTAACCTGCAACGTGCATAGCACCTATGGAGGGAGGCGGACACCCGAAGGGGAAGTGAAGCAACTGTCTGACTTATTAACGGATTTTCATTTTCCTTACGTCAAGCACTTAAATATAATTTTATACAGTACAAGGCTACAAACTAATGTTTAGTACGTGTAACGAAGAAAGAAATGAACAAGAAAACATAGGACACATTATCACAACCTAAAATTAACTGTCTTCAGAATGTCTCTGCGACAGAGTTTCAAAATCAGGAATTATGTCACTTACTGCCAGTCGTAGTTGATCACGAAGGTATTTGTCTGTCAGTCGTGATCTAAATTTGCTTTTTACTATTTTAATTGTTGAAAATAATTTTTCACAAACGTAAGTTGTAGCGAACATGGCTTCAACAGAGCAAGCGAAAGAACGAAGCTTCGGATATTTATTTTTTGGCAAAGATTTGAAAGTTCAACATTTGTCAAGTCCTTACATCTAGCTTTCATTTGACATCACATAGTAAATCAGTGAGTTCAAATTGAAGAGCTAACCGCATTATTCGTACATCTGCTGAAAAAGGGTCGACGTACAGAGATGATGATGATGATGATGATGATGATGATGATAACAATAACACTTCACCTTTTAATGTTTCATCAGTAACATGTAGTATAATGCCGTTTTATGATATACAACCGTTTTCCTCGTAATACTTGTGAACAAATCATACATTTAATATTCTCATCATATTGACAGCAAAAAAAATGCGTCCTCCCATCCTACTTGGAACTTTCGTTCATGGTTTCGAGAGAGACATATGCCACTCGCAGGTCAGAGACAAATACAAATGGAACGGAGTTTGACTGCAATGAGTGAGAGGGTGGGGTTTGCGGAGGTTAGAAGCAAGCGAAATGCACAGCTATCACTGCGAGCCACAATGTCTCGCGAGTCACATTCTCGCCACGGCTGTGATAGGTTGATAGACGTGTATGCGTAATATTTTTCATCAGGTTCATTTTATAAAAAAAAATGTTCGCAGACATGAGTTCAAAGATTGCCAGTATCTTAGCTGCGAAATTACGTAACATAAAATACCCTCTCACTTTCATTTTTTTTTTGCCATCAAATACAGACTTATTATTCTTTTTTCTAAAATGTTGTAGGCTATTTTATTTGCATGGCTCCCGGTACTGGACTCATAGATATGAAAAAAATCTATTAATAGATCTACTGTAGTTTAAGAGAAATTCTTGTGCACAGATACACAGACAGATGGCATGCTCAAATCACTTTTGTTTTGTACCAGGGGTGCTTAAAACGTGTATTTTCGATAGAATCTTGCAGTCAACTTTTTTAGCATCACGTTACTTTCTCTAGTGAGAAAGTAAAATTTATAAACCTCTGTTCTAAGAGGATTAAATGAACTTTACACTAGAGGAATTGTGCTCAAACAAACAAACAAAGAAGAAAACTTGTTTGTTTGACAGTTGTACAGTCTGTATGATTTGAAACTTTCACAGTGTTGAACATGGTGCGCGGTTTTTGGGTTTCTGGACCGTGTCACAGTTGCAGAAACTCAGGATGACCCGGTGCGAAACCAGAACTGAATGGTACATTAAAAATTCCTGTTTCAGCTGTGAAGTTATACAGATTATCAAAATTGTATAAAAATTAACGGGGATATATGAACATTTTAATTTACTGCGTTTAAATCAATCTCTCAGTAAGTGATTCCGTTTGAGTAGGTGGATTTAGATATTATTAATTGAAGCTCACATTCCTGATATTGCGACATCTTTGCTAACTTGTTGTACAGTTTATTCTCCTCATTTTAACGACAAAGGTTTATATTTTGGGATTGCCAATAAACTAGTATCAAGTTGTTTTCTTTTTTTCTGCCCTAGCTAATCACAACTACGATGTACCATACTTATTCCTATAGACGAAGTTTATTTATACTTAATTGTTTTAAAAGCAGTTTATGATCAAGTGTGAAGTGAATCAAATGTTACGAAATTTTCAACAATTGACGTCAGTTGCTTAGCAACGGCAATGAGTTACGACACACTATTCTGACATCACTTGCTTAGCAACGGATCAGACTCATACATTGGTACGGTGTTAGACTTGCTTTCTTTCATGAATAATATTATGTTTCTTATTTCTCACATCATAGACTCATGCTAACTACTCTCTAATAAACCAATTCAAACGAAATACAGTAATTCTATTGTAAATACATGAACAGATATATGGTACACATTTAATAAGAAAAGAAAGGATAAATAATCACTAATAATACAACATATAAATTTCACTATATTTAGTTCACTTTCAATCGTATTTACAATCCTTGATTAAGGATCGATTTTATAGTGAACACTTATAAATATGTGAAACATAAATAAACAAGTAAATTAATGAACGAATAAGTAAATAAATGAATCAATACATAAATTAATGAATAAATAAATAAATAAATAAGTAAATGAATGAATAAATAAATAAATAATGAAGTGAATAAGAAAATGAATGAATCAATCAATTAATTAATTAATAAATGAATGAATAAATAAATAAATAAACAAGTAAATGAATGAATGAATAAATAAATGAACAAGTAAATGAATGAATAAATAAATAAATAAATAAATAATGAAGTAAATAAGTAAATGACTCAATCAATAAATAAATTAATGAATAAATAAATAAGTAAATAAATAAGTAAATGAATGAATAAATAAATAAGTAAATAAATGAATAAGTAAATGAATGAATAAATAATTAAATGAATGAATAAGTAAATAAATGAATAAGTAAATAAATAAATAAGTAAATGAATGAATAAATAAATGAA